>JAWPHD010005484.1:0-162404 GCA_037043455.1 Cyrtodaria siliqua | reverse complement strand
TTTACATGCAAAACCGCAGTAAAGATTTACCTGTTTTTGAGGGGGGGTAAAGCTCACAATTTCATGTTTAAAAAATACACTTGGTAAAATTAAATACTCTAATTTTAATGAATGGTATTTTATTAATTAACAAATCTGAAAATGTATTTGAAACATTTATCAGGCATGTTCTAATTTGTGGGACCTTTCACTTCTGGCTCAGGTCACTCCTGAAAAGGGGCGTGGCCAATCCCATGCTATATTTAGGATACCACAACCTACAAGGTCAAGGTCACAGGCACATTTGTATAGTAAATGTAGTAAATGGATGCCGGACTATTGGATTATATAGTGAATAAACGCAGCACATGACCAGACTAGTAGATAATCAGTGAATTCACATCTCGGGACGAATTGAATTGAATTGGGTTTAAAGGCGCGCGCACCAACACATGAAAGGTTATATGGCACCTCACAGGAATGAATATGCCCGACTTATCAAGAAAAAAAATATGTAGAATGGGCCTAGAACCTTGTTACCTACAGAACTGCAGAGTTGCTGCAAATTCAAGGTCAAGGTCACATGCACATTTGTATAATTAATGGAATGCCGGACTAGTGGATAATATAGTGAATAAATGCAGCACCACTTCGGACTAGTGGATAATACAGAGAATAAATGCAGCACCACTTTGAACTAGTGGATAATATAGAGAATAAATGCAGCACCACTAAAGGACTAGTGGATAGTATAGTAAATAAATGCAGCACCACCCGGACTATTGGACAATACTAGTGGATAATATAGTGAATAAATGCAGCACCACTTTGGACTAGTGGATAATACAGAGAATAAATGCAGCACCACTTTGAACTAGTGGATAATATAGAGAATAAATGCAGCACCACTAAAGGACTAGTGGATAGTATAATAAATAAATGCAGCGCCCACCCCGGACTGGTGGACAATACTAGTGAATATGCCAGACTCATTCCTCCATTTACATCAAGAAAAAATACGTAGAATGGGCCTAGAACCTTGTTACTTACAGAACTGCAGAGTTGCTGCAAATTCTGTAGTACACACTCCATTTACGATGGAGCCACGTTTCCATGCTTGCATACGCGGTGTCATGATAAAGACCTTGAATGAGCATGATAAAAAATTATGACAAAATCAATATGAATTGGGGTGGGGGGGGGGGGCCCTCTGCATGTGACGGTGTGTTTGCAGTGGTTGTATTCTACCCCGGCAACCACACGGGGGTCTTGGGACAAGACACAGAAATTAAAGGTAAATGTTGTTAAATGAAAGTTTGTAAACATTTTAATAACTAAAAATAATCGAGTTCACATTTTGCTGATGTGCATTCTTTTAAAAACAAAATGACATTCTTTAAAAAAAAAAAAAAAAAAAAATCATCACTCCCAAATTAGTAGGTCAAGGTCATAGATGAAATCCATACATCTAAAAAAACGCACTACCCAAGACAACTAGGTCAAAATAGAATGTTTTGTCTTATTAACCTGTTTTTAACTGCACTACCGACCCTCCCTCACGTGTACATAGTTCACAATGTGCGAGTATGCTCCAGAGGAGTCCTGCACAGTAACGGAAGAAGAAGAAGAAGAAGATCTGCTCTTTGCTTGGAAGGTGAAGGTCACAGCCACGTATGTTTTTTGAGAGTTGCGATGTACTACCCAAGATACAACTATAAGCAATGTTTTAAAGGTCCAGTGCATAGTTTGCGAGAAACTGACCTAAATGCAACTCCCAAAGAAAGCCCAAGAGTAACGCATATATCACTTGTTTCCACCCCTGCTCAATGGCAGCCATATTGGATGTCGCACAGAACTAATTTTGTTTTAAAAAAAACAACCTTCACCTAATGATCATCCATGTGAAGTTTAGTCAAAACTGGCAAAGCGGTTTGTGAGAAGAAGTCGTTTGAAGCAAAAGTTAATGACGGACGACGATGGACGAAGAGCGATCCCAATAGATCACATTGATCCTATGGCTCAGGTGATCTCAACAAAATGCAGATGCTCGACTTCCGTGGTGTACAAATAAATACAAAGAAACAAAAAAGTAGTCTTTCTTTGTTTTAGTTGGGGATGGGGTGTTGTTGTTGGTGGTGGTGTGGGTACAGGTTTAAGAATAAATAAACAAAACAACAAAGAAATACGAAGAAAAAAAAAATGTTGGGTTTTGGGGTGGGGGATGAGGAGTGGGGTAATGTAGGTGGTGGTTGGGGAAAGTGAGCGGGAGGGGCAGGGAGAGGTATAAATATAAGAATAAACAAAACACAAATGAGTAAATGGAAAAATAAGTCGGGTTTTGTGTTGGGCTATAGGTGCTAGAATAAATAAACATGAAATATGTAAAAGAACAAACAAACAAAAAACTGTCTTGTTTCGAGGCGGTGGGAGGAGGGGGGCGGGGCGGTGGGACAGATCTTTACCAATAAACAAAAGAACATGCATGGAAAGAAATACGTACAAAAAACATGAAAAAAGAAATCAAAATTCCATCAATCTAAAAAGACGCACTACCCAAGACAACTATGTCAACATAGAAGGTTTCGTCTTATCTGCTTTGCTTGGAGGGTGAAGGTCACATCCACGTATGCGTTTTGAGATATTGCGATGTACTACCCAAGATACAACTATAAACCATGTTTTAAAGGTCTAGTGCATACAGTTTGCGAAAAATTGACCTAAATGCAAAAGTTGAATGTAAAAAGTATTATGTTATCTGCCCCTTGCTTGGAGGGTCAAGGTCACATTCACAATTGCTTTGTGAATTGAATGTTGTTTAACGGCTCATCAACACAGTACAGGTTATTTAGAGCCGCCCCAGAGAGAGGGGAAGGATACATAGGAATCCGGGAACCTGCCCTACTCTTATTATCGAATAGATTCCTATGGTTCTTTAACGTGCTCGGAGGATAGACCGATACACGGGACCGCCCGGTTTACGTCCCCATCCGACGGACGAGGCTAAGGTAAAGTGTCTTGCCCAAGAACACACCTTGTGACATTGCAATGTACCACCCAAGATACAACTTCAAGCAAAGTCCGAAATGTCTAGTGCATACACTTTGAAAGTGACCTAAATGCAAAAGTTGAATGCAAAAAATTATTAAGTTATCTGCCCCTTGATTGAAGGGACAAGGTCACATGCACATTTGCAAATTCAAAAAGTTGTGTCTTATTTTCAAGATAAGTCCAAAGTCCAAGTCCAGTGTGCTAAAAGTTAAATTCAGCATGTTTCCCCTACAGAACTTTCCATGGGGGCCGCCATATTTGTTTACATGCAAAACCGCAGTAAAGATTTACCTGTTTTTGAGGGGGGGGTAAAGCTCACAATTTCATGTTTAAAAAATACACTTGGTAAAATTAAATACTCTCATTTTAATGAATGGTATTTTATTAATTAACAAATCTGAAAATGTATTTGAAACATTTATCAGGCATGTTCTAATTTGTGGGACCTTTCACTTCTGGCTCAGGTCACTCCTGGAAAGGGGCGTGGCCAATCCCATGCTATATTTAGGATACCACAACCTACAAGGTCAAGGTCACAGGCACATTTGTATAGTAAATGTAGTAAATGGATGCCGGACTATTGGATTATATAGTGAATAAACGCAGCACATGACCAGACTAGTAGATAATCAGTGAATTCACATCTCGGGACGAATTGAATTGAATTGGGTTTAAAGGCGCGCGCACCAACACATGAAAGGTTATATGGCACCTCACAGGAATGAATATGCCAGACTTATCAAGAAAAAAAATATGTAGAATGGGCCTAGAACCTTGTTACCTACAGAACTGCAGAGTTGCTGCAAATTCAAGGTCAAGGTCACATGCACATTTGTATAGTAAATGGAATGCCGGACTAGTGGATAATATAGTGAATAAATGCAGCACCACTTTGGACTAGTGGATAATACAGAGAATAAATGCAGCACCACTTTGAACTAGTGGATAATATAGAGAATAAATGCAGCACCACTAAAGGACTAGTGGATAGTATAATAAATAAATGCAGCGCCACCCGGACTGGTGGACAATACTAGTGAATATGCCAGACTCATTCCTCCATTTACATCAAGAAAAAATACGTAGAATGGGCCTAGAACCTTGTTACTTACAGAACTGCAGAGTTGCTGCAAATTCTGTAGTACACACTCCATTTACGATGGAGCCACGTTTCCATGCTTCCATACGCGGTGTCATGATAAAGACCTTGAATGAGCATGATAAAAAATTATGACAAAATCAATATGAATTGGGGTGGGGGGGGGCCCTCTGCATGTGACGGTGTGTTTGCAGTGGTTGTATTTTACCCCGGCAACCACACGGGGGTCTTGGGACGAGACACAGAAATTAAAGGTAAATGTTGTTAAATGAAAGTTTGTAAACATTTCAATAACTAAAAATAATCGAGTTTACATTTTGCTGATGTGCATTCTTTTAAAAACAAAATGACATTCTTTAAAAAAAAATCAAAAAAAATCATCACTCCCAAATTAGTAGGTCAAGGTCATAGATGAAATCCATACATCTAAAAAAACGCACTACCCAAGACAACTAGGTCAAAATAGAATTTTTTGTCTTATCTGCTCTTTGCTTGGAAGGTGAAGGTCACAGCCACGTATGTTTTTTGAGAGTTGCGATGTACTACCCAAGATACAACTATAAGCAATGTTTTAAAGGTCCAGTGCATAGTTTGCGAGAAACTGACCTAAATGCAACCCCCAAAGAAAGCCCAAGAGTAACGCATATATCACTTGTTTCCACCCCTGCTCAATGGCAGCCATATTGGATGTCGCACAGAACTATTTTTGTTTTAAAAAAAACAACCTTCACCTAATGATCATCCATGTGAAGTTTAGTCAAAACTGGCAAAGCGGTTTGTGAGAAGAAGTCGTTTGAAGCAAAAGTTAATGACGGACGACGATGGACGAAGAGCGATCCCAATAGATCACATTGATCCTATGGCTCAGGTGATCTCAACAAAATGCAGATGCTCGACTTCCGTGGTGTACAAATAAATACAAAGAAACAAAAAAGTAGTCTTTCTTTGTTTTAGTTGGGGATGGGGTGTTGTTGTTGGTGGTGGTGTGGGTACAGGTTTAAGAATAAATAAACAAAACAACAAAGAAATACGAAGAAAAAAAAAACTGTTGGGTTTTGGGGTGGGGGATGAGGAGTGGGGTAATGTAGGTGGTGGTTGGGGAAAGTGAGCGGGAGGGGCAGGGAGAGGTATAAATATAAGAATAAACAAAACACAAATGCGTAAATGGAAAAATAAGTCGGGTTTTGTGTTGGGCTATAGGTGCAAGAATAAATAAACACGAAATATGTAAAAAAACAAACAAACAAAAAACTGTCTTGTTTCGAGGCGGTGGGAGGAGGGGGGCGGGGCGGTGGGACAGATCTTTACCAATAAACAAAAGAACATGCATGGAAAGAAATACGTACAAAAAACATGAAAAAAGAAATCAAAATTCCATCAATCTAAAAAGACGCACTACCCAAGACAACTATGTCAACATAGAAGGTTTCATCTTATCTGCTTTGCTTGGAGGGTGAAGGTCACATCCACGTATGCGTTTTGAGATATTGCGATGTACTACCCAAGATACAACTATAAACCATGTTTTAAAGGTCTAGTGCATACAGTTTGCGAAATTGACCTAAATGCAAAAGTTGAATGTAAAAAGTATTATGTTATCTGCCCCTTGCTTGGAGGGTCAAGGTCACATTCACAATTGCTTTGTGAATTGAATGTTGTTTAACGGCTCATCAACACAGTACAGGTTATTTAGAGCCGCCCCAGAGAGAGGGGAAGGATACATAGGAATCCGGGAACCTGCCCTACTCTTATTATCGAATAGATTCCTATGGTTCTTTAACGTGCTCGGAGGATAGACCGATACACGGGACCGCCCGGTTTACGTCCCCATCCGACGGACGAGGCTAAGGTAAAGTGTCTTGCCCAAGAACACACCTTGTGACATTGCAATGTACCACCCAAGATACAACTTCAAGCAAAGTCCGAAATGTCTAGTGCATACACTTTGAAAGTGACCTAAATGCAAAAGTTGAATGCAAAAAATTATTAAGTTATCTGCCCCTTGATTGAAGGGACAAGGTCACATGCACATTTGCAAATTCAAAAAGTTGTGTCTTATTTTCAAGATAAGTCCAAAGTCCAAGTCCAGTGTGCTAAAAGTTAAAATTCAGCATGTTTCCCCTACAGAACTTTCCATGGGGGCCGCCATATTTGTTTACATGCAAAACCGCAGTAAAGATTTACCTGTTTTTGAGGGGGGGTAAAGCTCACAATTTCATGTTTAAAAAATACACTTGGTAAAATTAAATACTCTCATTTTAATGAATGGTATTTTATTAATTAACAAATCTGAAAATGTATTTGAAACATTTATCAGGCATGTTCTAATTTGTGGGACCTTTCACTTCTGGCTCAGGTCACTCCTGGAAAGGGGCGTGGCCAATCCCATGCTATATTTAGGATACCACAACCTACAAGGTCAAGGTCACAGGCACATTTGTATAGTAAATGTAGTAAATGGATGCCGGACTATTGGATTATATAGTGAATAAACGCAGCACATGACCAGACTAGTAGATAATCAGTGAATTCACATCTCGGGACGAATTGAATTGAATTGGGTTTAAAGGCGCGCGCACCAACACATGAAAGGTTATATGGCACCTCACAGGAATGAATATGCCAGACTTATCAAGAAAAAAAATATGTAGAATGGGCCTAGAACCTTGTTACCTACAGAACTGCAGAGTTGCTGCAAATTCAAGGTCAAGGTCACATGCACATTTGTATAGTAAATGGAATGCCGGACTAGTGGATAATATAGTGAATAAATGCAGCACCACTTTGGACTAGTGGATAATACAGAGAATAAATGCAGCACCACTTTGAACTAGTGGATAATATAGAGAATAAATGCAGCACCACTAAAGGACTAGTGGATAGTATAGTAAATAAATGCAGCACCACCCGGACTATTGGACAATACTAGTGGATAATATAGTGAATAAATGCAGCACCACTTTGGACTAGTGGATAATACAGAGAATAAATGCAGCACCACTTTGAACTAGTGGATAATAAAGAGAATAAATGCAGCACCACTAAAGGACTAGTGGATAGTATAATAAATAAATGCAGCGCCACCCGGACTGGTGGACAATCAGTGCTCAAAGAAAATTATTTTAAGAGACAGGCCCAGGGCTTGTTGCTTCTGAAAATGGACAGGCCCCAAATTGAAATGGACAGGCCCTGATTTGAAATGGACAGGCCCTGATTTAAAATGGAAATGTCCAATATTTTTTTCTTATTGGAAATGTATCTTTATTCACTTTTATAGCACACATTAATTTTGTTACGTATGTATTAATCAAGCTCAGAACCTCCTCTGACTATATTTTTCTTTTTGCTACCACTTTATGCTTCCTGGTCAGCGGACTTATTTACCATTTCGTTTAAAATATGTTAGAATAGAATATTACATAGTAATTTATAACCAATGCAAAGGAGAGTACTAGCACTTTTGCCAAACGATAATAATCAGAGCCGACTTGGTGAAACTGGAGCTAAACTTGGAGCCAAATTTTTAATCAGGTTTTATGAGACTATCAGAGCCTCCTCTGGCTATATTTTTTCTTTTTGTCACCACTTTCTCCAAGTAAAGAATTAGGAGCCTACTCATTTAAAAGTAGGATTCCAGGAACTCCTTACACCTTAAATAATGAATAGAAATATACTTTATATCTGTATTTATACATATACAGTATATATATGTTTCTTTCCACCAACATGTATTTGTAAAGGACAGTTTTTCTTATTTGATTATGTAAAAAAAATAAAAAAAAATAAAAAAAAAAATATATATATATATATCCGAAATTATGTACCATCCGAACTACTATGACACCGAACTTTTACGGCCCGAACATTTCACAAACATTCAATCGAAATACCATCAATAACGATTATTTTTTCATGCATTAGTGTGTTTTTAATGAAAAAAACGGTATTTCTTATCACAAAGGAAAGAAAACACAGCCTTAATAGCAGAATAATGAGTTTCATGTCAACAATTGTCGACCTCAAAGTTGTGACAAACTGCCGACACGAAGCCAGGCAAAATATTCAAAGTTCTTATTGTTTCAATGTGTGTATAACACATTTTAATTACTTTATTGCAAGTGTTTTCACAGTTCACAATACACATGGGAGTATTTTGTCTTGAGGAAATTGAGCTTGAGATCCAGTAAAACTGATTTTTTGGGGGATTTTTTTTTTTTTTTTTTTTTTTAAGACAGGCCCGACGGGCTCCTCGTCTGCAAAATATGACAGGCCCGGAATGGATTTCGAGGAGCCCCGGGCGTCGGGCTATCCTATTTCTTGAGCACTGACAATACTAGTGAATATGCCAGACTCATTCCTCCATTTACATCAAGAAAAAATACGTAGAATGGGCCTAGAACCTTGTTACTTACAGAACTGCAGAGCTGCTGCAAATTCTGTAGTACACACTCCATTTACGATGGAGCCACGTTTCCATGCTTGCATACGCGGTGTCATGATAAAGACCTTGAATGAGCATGATAAAAAATTATGACAAAATCAATATGAATTGGGGTGGGGGGGGGGGAGGGGCCCTCTGCATGTGACGGTGTGTTTGCAGTGGTTGTATTCTACCCCGGCAACCACACGGGGGTCTTGGGACGAGACACAGAAATTAAAGGTAAATGTTGTTAAATGAAAGTTTGTAAACATTTTAATAACTAAAAATAATCGAGTTCACATTTTGCTGATGTGCATTCTTTTAAAAACAAAATGACATTCTTTAAAAAAAAAAAAAAAAAAAATCATCACTCCCAAATTAGTAGGTCAAGGTCATAGATGAAATCCATACATCTAAAAAAACGCACTACCCAAGACAACTAGGTCAAAATAGAATGTTTTGTCTTATTAACCTGTTTTTAACTGCACTACCGACCCTCCCTCACGTGTACATAGTTCACAATGTGCGAGTATGCTCCAGAGGAGTCCTGCACAGTAACGGAAGAAGAAGAAGAAGAAGATCTGCTCTTTGCTTGGAAGGTGAAGGTCACAGCCACGTATGTTTTTTGAGAGTTGCGATGTACTACCCAAGATACAACTATAAGCAATGTTTTAAAGGTCCAGTGCATAGTTTGCGAGAAACTGACCTAAATGCAACCCCCAAAGAAAGCCCAAGAGTAACGCATATATCACTTGTTTCCACCCCTGCTCAATGGCAGCCATATTGGATGTCGCACAGAACTAATTTTGTTTTAAAAAAAACAACCTTCACCTAATGATCATCCATGTGAAGTTTAGTCAAAACTGGCAAAGCGGTTTGTGAGAAGAAGTCGTTTGAAGCAAAAGTTAATGACGGACGACGATGGACGAAGAGCGATCCCAATAGATCACATTGATCCTATGGCTCAGGTGATCTCAACAAAATGCAGATGCTCGACTTCCGTGGTGTACAAATAAATACAAAGAAACAAAAAAGTAGTCTTTCTTTGTTTTAGTTGGGGATGGGGTGTTGTTGTTGGTGGTGGTGTGGGTACAGGTTTAAGAATAAATAAACAAAACAACAAAGAAATACGAAGAAAAAAAAAACTGTTGGGTTTTGGGGTGGGGGATGAGGAGTGGGGTAATGTAGGTGGTGGTTGGGGAAAGTGAGCGGGAGGGGCAGGGAGAGGTATAAATATAAGAATAAACAAAACACAAATGCGTAAATGGAAAAATAAGTCGGGTTTTGTGTTGGGCTATAGGTGCAAGAATAAATAAACACGAAATATGTAAAAAAACAAACAAACAAAAAACTGTCTTGTTTCGAGGCGGTGGGAGGAGGGGGGCGGGGCGGTGGGACAGATCTTTACCAATAAACAAAAGAACATGCATGGAAAGAAATACGTACAAAAAACATGAAAAAAGAAATCAAAATTCCATCAATCTAAAAAGACGCACTACCCAAGACAACTATGTCAACATAGAAGGTTTCGTCTTATCTGCTTTGCTTGGAGGGTGAAGGTCACATCCACGTATGCGTTTTGAGATATTGCGATGTACTACCCAAGATACAACTATAAACCATGTTTTAAAGGTCTAGTGCATACAGTTTGCGAAAAATTGACCTAATGCAAAAGTTGAATGTAAAAAGTATTATGTTATCTGCCCCTTGCTTGGAGGGTCAAGGTCACATTCACAATTGCTTTGTGAATTGAATGTTGTTTAACGGCTCATCAACACAGTACAGGTTATTTAGAGCCGCCCCAGAGAGAGGGGATGGATACATAGGAATCCGGGAACCTGCCCTACTCTTATTATCGAATAGATTCCTATGGTTCTTTAACGTGCTCGGAGGATAGACCGATACACGGGACCGCCCGGTTTACGTCCCCATCCGACGGACGAGGCTAAGGTAAAGTGTCTTGCCCAAGAACACACCTTGTGACATTGCAATGTACCACCCAAGATACAACTTCAAGCAAAGTCCGAAATGTCTAGTGCATACACTTTGAAAGTGACCTAAATGCAAAAGTTGAATGCAAAAAAATATTAAGTTATCTGCCCCTTGATTGAAGGGACAAGGTCACATGCACATTTGCAAATTCAAAAAGTTGTGTCTTATTTTCAAGATAAGTCCAAAGTCCAAGTCCAGTGTGCTAAAAGTTAAAATTCAGCATGTTTCCCCTACAGAACTTTCCATGGGGGCCGCCATATTTGTTTACATGCAAAACCGCAGTAAAGATTTACCTGTTTTTGAGGGGGGGTAAAGCTCACAATTTCATGTTTAAAAAATACACTTGGTAAAATTAAATACTCTAATTTTAATGAATGGTATTTTATTAATTAACAAATCTGAAAATGTATTTGAAACATTTATCAGGCATGTTCTAATTTGTGGGACCTTTCACTTCTGGCTCAGGTCACTCCTGAAAAGGGGCGTGGCCAATCCCATGCTATATTTAGGATACCACAACCTACAAGGTCAAGGTCACAGGCACATTTGTATAGTAAATGTAGTAAATGGATGCCGGACTATTGGATTATATAGTGAATAAACGCAGCACATGACCAGACTAGTAGATAATCAGTGAATTCACATCTCGGGACGAATTGAATTGAATTGGGTTTAAAGGCGCGCGCACCAACACATGAAAGGTTATATGGCACCTCACAGGAATGAATATGCCCGACTTATCAAGAAAAAAAATATGTAGAATGGGCCTAGAACCTTGTTACCTACAGAACTGCAGAGTTGCTGCAAATTCAAGGTCAAGGTCACATGCACATTTGTATAATTAATGGAATGCCGGACTAGTGGATAATATAGTGAATAAATGCAGCACCACTTCGGACTAGTGGATAATACAGAGAATAAATGCAGCACCACTTTGAACTAGTGGATAATATAGAGAATAAATGCAGCACCACTAAAGGACTAGTGGATAGTATAGTAAATAAATGCAGCACCACCCGGACTATTGGACAATACTAGTGGATAATATAGTGAATAAATGCAGCACCACTTTGGACTAGTGGATAATACAGAGAATAAATGCAGCACCACTTTGAACTAGTGGATAATATAGAGAATAAATGCAGCACCACTAAAGGACTAGTGGATAGTATAATAAATAAATGCAGCGCCACCCGGACTGGTGGACAATACTAGTGAATATGCCAGACTCATTCCTCCATTTACATCAAGAAAAAATACGTAGAATGGGCCTAGAACCTTGTTACTTACAGAACTGCAGAGTTGCTGCAAATTCTGTAGTACACACTCCATTTACGATGGAGCCACGTTTCCATGCTTGCATACGCGGTGTCATGATAAAGACCTTGAATGAGCATGATAAAAAATTATGACAAAATCAATATGAATTGGGGTGGGGGGGGGGGGCCCTCTGCATGTGACGGTGTGTTTGCAGTGGTTGTATTCTACCCCGGCAACCACACGGGGGTCTTGGGACAAGACACAGAAATTAAAGGTAAATGTTGTTAAATGAAAGTTTGTAAACATTTTAATAACTAAAAATAATCGAGTTCACATTTTGCTGATGTGCATTCTTTTAAAAACAAAATGACATTCTTTAAAAAAAAAAAAAAAAAAATCATCACTCCCAAATTAGTAGGTCAAGGTCATAGATGAAATCCATACATCTAAAAAAACGCACTACCCAAGACAACTAGGTCAAAATAGAATGTTTTGTCTTATTAACCTGTTTTTAACTGCACTACCGACCCTCCCTCACGTGTACATAGTTCACAATGTGCGAGTATGCTCCAGAGGAGTCCTGCACAGTAACGGAAGAAGAAGAAGAAGAAGATCTGCTCTTTGCTTGGAAGGTGAAGGTCACAGCCACGTATGTTTTTTGAGAGTTGCGATGTACTACCCAAGATACAACTATAAGCAATGTTTTAAAGGTCCAGTGCATAGTTTGCGAGAAACTGACCTAAATGCAACTCCCAAAGAAAGCCCAAGAGTAACGCATATATCACTTGTTTCCACCCCTGCTCAATGGCAGCCATATTGGATGTCGCACAGAACTAATTTTGTTTTAAAAAAAACAACCTTCACCTAATGATCATCCATGTGAAGTTTAGTCAAAACTGGCAAAGCGGTTTGTGAGAAGAAGTCGTTTGAAGCAAAAGTTAATGACGGACGACGATGGACGAAGAGCGATCCCAATAGATCACATTGATCCTATGGCTCAGGTGATCTCAACAAAATGCAGATGCTCGACTTCCGTGGTGTACAAATAAATACAAAGAAACAAAAAAGTAGTCTTTCTTTGTTTTAGTTGGGGATGGGGTGTTGTTGTTGGTGGTGGTGTGGGTACAGGTTTAAGAATAAATAAACAAAACAACAAAGAAATACGAAGAAAAAAAAAATGTTGGGTTTTGGGGTGGGGGATGAGGAGTGGGGTAATGTAGGTGGTGGTTGGGGAAAGTGAGCGGGAGGGGCAGGGAGAGGTATAAATATAAGAATAAACAAAACACAAATGAGTAAATGGAAAAATAAGTCGGGTTTTGTGTTGGGCTATAGGTGCTAGAATAAATAAACATGAAATATGTAAAAGAACAAACAAACAAAAAACTGTCTTGTTTCGAGGCGGTGGGAGGAGGGGGGCGGGGCGGTGGGACAGATCTTTACCAATAAACAAAAGAACATGCATGGAAAGAAATACGTACAAAAAACATGAAAAAAGAAATCAAAATTCCATCAATCTAAAAAGACGCACTACCCAAGACAACTATGTCAACATAGAAGGTTTCGTCTTATCTGCTTTGCTTGGAGGGTGAAGGTCACATCCACGTATGCGTTTTGAGATATTGCGATGTACTACCCAAGATACAACTATAAACCATGTTTTAAAGGTCTAGTGCATACAGTTTGCGAAAAATTGACCTAAATGCAAAAGTTGAATGTAAAAAGTATTATGTTATCTGCCCCTTGCTTGGAGGGTCAAGGTCACATTCACAATTGCTTTGTGAATTGAATGTTGTTTAACGGCTCATCAACACAGTACAGGTTATTTAGAGCCGCCCCAGAGAGAGGGGAAGGATACATAGGAATCCGGGAACCTGCCCTACTCTTATTATCGAATAGATTCCTATGGTTCTTTAACGTGCTCGGAGGATAGACCGATACACGGGACCGCCCGGTTTACGTCCCCATCCGACGGACGAGGCTAAGGTAAAGTGTCTTGCCCAAGAACACACCTTGTGACATTGCAATGTACCACCCAAGATACAACTTCAAGCAAAGTCCGAAATGTCTAGTGCATACACTTTGAAAGTGACCTAAATGCAAAAGTTGAATGCAAAATATTATTAAGTTATCTGCCCCTTGATTGAAGGGACAAGGTCACATGCACATTTGCAAATTCAAAAAGTTGTGTCTTATTTTCAAGATAAGTCCAAAGTCCAAGTCCAGTGTGCTAAAAGTTAAAATTCAGCATGTTTCCCCTACAGAGCTTTCCATGGGGGCCGCCATATTTGTTTACATGCAAAACCGCAGTAAAGATTTACCTGTTTATGAGGGGGGGTAAAGCTCACAATTTCATGTTTAAAAAATACACTTGGTAAAATTAAATACTCTCATTTTAATGAATGGTATTTTATTAATTAACAAATCTGAAAATGTATTTGAAACATTTATCAGGCATGTTCTAATTTGTGGGACCTTTCACTTCTGGCTCAGGTCACTCCTGGAAAGGGGCGTGGCCAATCCCATGCTATATTTAGGATACCACAACCTACAAGGTCAAGGTCACAGGCACATTTGTATAGTAAATGTAGTAAATGGATGCCGGACTATTGGATTATATAGTGAATAAACGCAGCACATGACCAGACTAGTAGATAATCAGTGAATTCACATCTCGGGACGAATTGAATTGAATTGGGTTTAAAGGCGCGCGCACCAACACATGAAAGGTTATATGGCACCTCACAGGAATGAATATGCCAGACTTATCAAGAAAAAAAATATGTAGAATGGGCCTAGAACCTTGTTACCTACAGAACTGCAGAGTTGCTGCAAATTCAAGGTCAAGGTCACATGCACATTTGTATAGTAAATGGAATGCCGGACTAGTGGATAATATAGTGAATAAATGCAGCACCACTTTGGACTAGTGGATAATACAGAGAATAAATGCAGCACCACTTTGAACTAGTGGATAATATAGAGAATAAATGCAGCACCACTAAAGGACTAGTGGATAGTATAGTAAATAAATGCAGCACCACCCGGACTATTGGACAATACTAGTGGATAATATAGTGAATAAATGCAGCACCACTTTGGACTAGTGGATAATACAGAGAATAAATGCAGCACCACTTTGAACTAGTGGATAATATAGAGAATAAATGCAGCACCACTAAAGGACTAGTGTATAGTATAATAAATAAATGCAGCGCCACCCGGACTGGTGGACAATACTAGTGAATATGCCAGACTCATTCCTCCATTTACATCAAGAAAAAATACGTAGAATGGGCCTAGAACCTTGTTACTTACAGAACTGCAGAGTTGCTGCAAATTCTGTAGTACACACTCCATTTACGATGGAGCCACGTTTCCATGCTTGCATACGCGGTGTCATGATAAAGACCTTGAATGAGCATGATAAAAAATTATAACAAAATCAATATGAATTGGGGTGGGGGGGGGGGGGCCCTCTGCATGTGACGGTGTGTTTGCAGTGGTTGTATTCTACCCCGGCAACCACACGGGGGTCTTGGGACGAGACACAGAAATTAAAGGTAAATGTTGTTAAATGAAAGTTTGTAAACATTTTAATAACTAAAAATAATCGAGTTCACATTTTGCTGATGTGCATTCTTTTAAAAACAAAATGACATTCTTTAAAAAAAAAAATAAAAAAAATCATCACTCCCAAATTAGTAGGTCAAGGTCATAGATGAAATCCATACATCTAAAAAAACGCACTACCCAAGACAACTAGGTCAAAATAGAATGTTTTGTCTTATTAACCTGTTTTTAACTGCACTACCGACCCTCCCTCACGTGTACATAGTTCACAATGTGCGAGTATGCTCCAGAGGAGTCCTGCACAGTAACGGAAGAAGAAGAAGAAGAAGATCTGCTCTTTGCTTGGAAGGTGAAGGTCACAGCCACGTATGTTTTTTGAGAGTTGCGATGTACTACCCAAGATACAACTATAAGCAATGTTTTAAAGGTCCAGTGCATAGTTTGCGAGAAACTGACCTAAATGCAACCCCCAAAGAAAGCCCAAGAGTAACGCATATATCACTTGTTTCCACCCCTGCTCAATGGCAGCCATATTGGATGTCGCACAGAACTAATTTTGTTTTAAAAAAAAACAACCTTCACCTAATGATCATCCATGTGAAGTTTAGTCAAAACTGGCAAAGCGGTTTGTGAGAAGAAGTCGTTTGAAGCAAAAGTTAATGACGGACGACGATGGACGAAGAGCGATCCCAATAGATCACATTGATCCTATGGCTCAGGTGATCTCAACAAAATGCAGATGCTCGACTTCCGTGGTGTACAAATAAATACAAAGAAACAAAAAAGTAGTCTTTCTTTGTTTTAGTTGGGGATGGGGTGTTGTTGTTGGTGGTGGTGTGGGTACAGGTTTAAGAATAAATAAACAAAACAACAAAGAAATACGAAGAAAAAAAAAACTGTTGGGTTTTGGGGTGGGGGATGAGGAGTGGGGTAATGTAGGTGGTGGTTGGGGAAAGTGAGCGGGAGGGGCAGGGAGAGGTATAAATATAAGAATAAACAAAACACAAATGCGTAAATGGAAAAATAAGTCGGGTTTTGTGTTGGGCTATAGGTGCTAGAATAAATAAACATGAAATATGTAAAAAAAAAAAAAAAAAAAAATGTCTTGTTTCGAGGCGGTGGGAGGAGGGGGGCGGGGCGGTGGGACAGATCTTTACCAATAAACAAAAGAACATGCATGGAAAGAAATATGTACAAAAAACATGAAAAAAGAAATCAAAATTCCATCAATCTAAAAAGAAGCACTACCCAAGACAACTATGTCAACATAGAAGGTTTCGTCTTATCTGCTTTGCTTGGAGGGTGAAGGTCACATCCACGTATGCGTTTTGAGAATTGCGATGTACTACCCAAGATACAACTATAAACCATGTTTTAAAGGTCTAGTGCATACAGTTTGCGAAAAATTGACCTAAATGCAAAAGTTGAATGTAAAAAGTATTATGTTATCTGCCCCTTGCTTGGAGGGTCAAGGTCACATTCACAATTGCTTTGTGAATTGAATGTTGTTTAACGGCTCATCAACACAGTACAGGTTATTTAGAGCCGCCCCAGAGAGAGGGGAAGGATACATAGGAATCCGGGAACCTGCCCTACTCTTATTATCGAATAGATTCCTATGGTTCTTTAACGTGCTCGGAGGATAGACCGATACACGGGACCGCCCGGTTTACGTCCCCATCCGACGGACGAGGCTAAGGTAAAGTGTCTTGCCCAAGAACACACCTTGTGCCATTGCAATGTACCACCCAAGATACAACTTCAAGCAAAGTCCGAAATGTCTAGTGCATACACTTTGAAAGTGACCTAAATGCAAAAGTTGAATGCAAAAAATTATTAAGTTATCTGCCCCTTGATTGAAGGGACAAGGTCACATGCACATTTGCAAATTCAAAAAGTTGTGTCTTATTTTCAAGATAAGTCCAAAGTCCAAGTCCAGTGTGCTAAAAGTTAAAATTCAGCATGTTTCCCCTACATAACTTTCCATGGGGGCCGCCATATTTGTTTACATGCAAAACCGCAGTAAAGATTTACCTGTTTTTGAGGGGGGGTAAAGCTCACAATTTCATGTTTAAAAAATACACTTGGTAAAATTAAATACTCTCATTTTAATGAATGGTATTTTATTAATTAACAAATCTGAAAATGTATTTGAAACATTTATCAGGCATGTTCTAATTTGTGGGACCTTTCACTTCTGGCTCAGGTCACTCCTGGAAAGGGGCGTGGCCAATCCCATGCTATATTTAGGATACCACAACCTACAAGGTCAAGGTCACAGGCACAGTAAATGTAGTAAATGGATGCCGGACTATTGGATTATATAGTGAATAAACGCAGCACATGACCAGACTAGTAGATAATCAGTGAATTCACATCTCGGGACGAATTGAATTGAATTGGGTTTAAAGGCGCGCGCACCAACACATGAAAGGTTATATGGCACCTCACAGAAATGAATATGCCAGACTTATCAAGAAAAAAAATATGTAGAATGGGCCTAGAACCTTGTTACCTACAGAACTGCAGAGTTGCTGCAAATTCAAGGTCAAGGTCACATGCACATTTGTATAGTAAATGGAATGCCGGACTAGTGGATAATATAGTGAATAAATGCAGCACCACTTTGGACTAGTGGATAATACAGAGAATAAATGCAGCACCACTTTGAACTAGTGGATAATATAGAGAATAAATGCAGCACCACTAAAGGACTAGTGGATAGTATAGTAAATAAATGCAGCACCACCCGGACTATTGGACAATACTAGTGGATAATATAGTGAATAAATGCAGCACCACTTTGGACTAGTGGATAATACAGAGAATAAATGCAGCACCACTTTGAACTAGTGGATAATATAGAGAATAAATGCAGCACCACTAAAGGACTAGTGGATAGTATAATAAATAAATGCAGCGCCACCCGGACTGGTGGACAATACTAGTGAATATGCCAGACTCATTCCTCCATTTACATCAAGAAAAAATACGTAGAATGGGCCTAGAACCTTGTTACTTACAGAACTGCAGAGTTGCTGCAAATTCTGTAGTACACACTCCATTTACGATGGAGCCACGTTTCCATGCTTGCATACGCGGTGTCATGATAAAGACCTTGAATGAGCATGATAAAAAATTATGACAAAATCAATATGAATTGGGGTGGGGGGGGGGGGCCCTCTGCATGTGACGGTGTGTTTGCAGTGGTTGTATTCTACCCCGGCAACCACACGGGGGTCTTGGGACGAGACACAGAAATTAAAGGTAAATGTTGTTAAATGAAAGTTTGTAAACATTTTAATAACTAAAAATAATCGAGTTCACATTTTGCTGATGTGCATTCTTTTAAAAACAAAATGACATTCTTTAAAAAAAAAAAAAAAAAAAATCATCACTCCCAAATTAGTAGGTCAAGGTCATAGATGAAATCCATACATCTAAAAAAACGCACTACCCAAGACAACTAGGTCAAAATAGAATGTTTTGTCTTATTAACCTGTTTTTAACTGCACTACCGACCCTCCCTCACGTGTACATAGTTCACAATGTGCGAGTATGCTCCAGAGGAGTCCTGCACAGTAACGGAAGAAGAAGAAGAAGAAGATCTGCTCTTTGCTTGGAAGGTGAAGGTCACAGCCACGTATGTTTTTTGAGAGTTGCGATGTACTACCCAAGATACAACTATAAGCAATGTTTTAAAGGTCCAGTGCATAGTTTGCGAGAAACTGACCTAAATGCAACCCCCAAAGAAAGCCCAAGAGTAACGCATATATCACTTGTTTCCACCCCTGCTCAATGGCAGCCATATTGGATGTCGCACAGAACTAATTTTGTTTTAAAAAAAACAACCTTCACCTAATGATCATCCATGTGAAGTTTAGTCAAAACTGGCAAAGCGGTTTGTGAGAAGAAGTCGTTTGAAGCAAAAGTTAATGACGGACGACGATGGACGAAGAGCGATCCCAATAGATCACATTGATCCTATGGCTCAGGTGATCTCAACAAAATGCAGATGCTCGACTTCCGTGGTGTACAAATAAATACAAAGAAACAAAAAAGTAGTCTTTCTTTGTTTTAGTTGGGGATGGGGTGTTGTTGTTGGTGGTGGTGTGGGTACAGGTTTAAGAATAAATAAACAAAACAACAAAGAAATACGAAGAAAAAAAAAATGTTGGGTTTTGGGGTGGGGGATGAGGAGTGGGGTAATGTAGGTGGTGGTTGGGGAAAGTGAGCGGGAGGGGCAGGGAGAGGTATAAATATAAGAATAAACAAAACACAAATGCGTAAATGGAAAAATAAGTCGGGTTTTGTGTTGGGCTATAGGTGCTAGAATAAATAAACATGAAATATGTAAAAAAACAAACAAACAAAAAACTGTCTTGTTTCGAGGCGGTGGGAGGAGGGGGGCGGGGCGGTGGGACAGATCTTTACCAATAAACAAAAGAACATGCATGGAAAGAAATACGTACAAAAAACATGAAAAAAGAAATCAAAATTCCATCAATCTAAAAAGACGCACTACCCAAGACAACTATGTCAACATAGAAGGTTTCGTCTTATCTGCTTTGCTTGGAGGGTGAAGGTCACATCCACGTACGCGTTTTGAGATATTGCGATGTACTACCCAAGATACAACTATAAACCATGTTTTAACGGTCTAGTGCATACAGTTTGCGAAAAATTTACCTAAATGCAAAAGTTGAATGTAAAAAGTATTATGTTATCTGCCCCTTGCTTGGAGGGTCAAGGTCACATTCACAATTGCTTTGTGAATTGAATGTTGTTTAACGGCTCATCAACACAGTACAGGTTATTTAGAGCCGCCCCAGAGAGAGGGGAAGGATACATAGGAATCCGGGAACCTGCCCTACTCTTATTATCGAATAGATTCCTATGGTTCTTTAACGTGCTCGGAGGATAGACCGATACACGGGACCGCCCGGTTTACGTCCCCATCCGACGGACGAGGCTAAGGTAAAGTGTCTTGCCCAAGAACACACCTTGTGACATTGCAATGTACCACCCAAGATACAACTTCAAGCAAAGTCCGAAATGTCTAGTGCATACACTTTGAAAGTGACCTAAATGCAAAAGTTGAATGCAAAAAATTATTAAGTTATCTGCCCCTTGATTGAAGGGACAAGGTCACATGCACATTTGCAAATTCAAAAAGTTGTGTCTTATTTTCAAGATAAGTCCAAAGTCCAAGTCCAGTGTGCTAAAAGTTAAAATTCAGCATGTTTCCCCTACAGAACTTTCCATGGGGGCCGCCATATTTGTTTACATGCAAAACCGCAGTAAAGATTTACCTGTTTTTGACAATTTCATGTTTAAAAAATACACTTGGTAAAATTAAATACTCTCATTTTAATGAATGGTATTTTATTAATTAACAAATCTGAAAATGTATTTGAAACATTTATCAGGCATGTTCTAATTTGTGGGACCTTTCACTTCTGGCTCAGGTCACTCCTGGAAAGGGGCGTGGCCAATCCCATGCTATATTTAGGATACCACAACCTACAAGGTCAAGGTCACAGGCACATTTGTATAGTAAATGTAGTAAATGGATGCCGGACTATTGGATTATATAGTGAATAAACGCAGCACATGACCAGACTAGTAGATAATCAGTGAATTCACATCTCGGGACGAATTGAATTGAATTGGGTTTAAAGGCGCGCGCACCAACACATGAAAGGTTATATGGCACCTCACAGGAATGAATATGCCAGACTTATCAAGAAAAAAAATATGTAGAATGGGCCTAGAACCTTGTTACCTACAGAACTGCAGAGTTGCTGCAAATTCAAGGTCAAGGTCACATGCACATTTGTATAGTAAATGGAATGCCGGACTAGTGGATAATATAGTGAATAAATGCAGCACCACTTTGGACTAGTGGATAATACAGAGAATAAATGCAGCACCACTTTGAACTAGTGGATAATATAGAGAATAAATGCAGCACCACTAAAGGACTAGTGGATAGTATAGTAAATAAATGCAGCACCACCCGGACTATTGGACAATACTAGTGGATAATATAGTGAATAAATGCAGCACCACTTTGGACTAGTGGATAATACAGAGAATAAATGCAGCACCACTTTGAACTAGTGGATAATATAGAGAATAAATGCAGCACCACTAAAGGACTAGTGGATAGTATAATAAATAAATGCAGCGCCACCCGGACTGGTGGACAATACTAGTGAATATGCCAGACTCATTCCTCCATTTACATCAAGAAAAAAAACGTAGAATGGGCCTAGAACCTTGTTACTTACAGAACTGCAGAGTTGCTGCAAATTCTGTAGTACACACTCCATTTACGATGGAGCCACGTTTCCATGCTTGCATACGCGGTGTCATGATAAAGACCTTGAATGAGCATGATAAAAAATTATGACAAAATCAATATGAATTGGGGTGGGGGGGGGGGGGCCCTCTGCATGTGACGGTGTGTTTGCAGTGGTTGTATTCTACCCCGGCAACCACACGGGGGTCTTGGGACGAGACACAGAAATTAATGGTAAATGTTGTTAAATGAAAGTTTGTAAACATTTTAATAACTAAAAATAATCGAGTTCACATTTTGCTGATGTGCATTCTTTTAAAAACAAAATGACATTCTTTAAAAAAAAAAAAAAAAAAAATCATCACTCCCAAATTAGTAGGTCAAGGTCATAGATGAAATCCATACATCTAAAAAAACGCACTACCCAAGACAACTAGGTCAAAATAGAATGTTTTGTCTTATTAACCTGTTTTTAACTGCACTACCGACCCTCCCTCACGTGTACATAGTTCACAATGTGCGAGTATGCTCCAGAGGAGTCCTGCACAGTAACGGAAGAAGAAGAAGAAGAAGATCTGCTCTTTGCTTGGAAGGTGAAGGTCACAGCCACGTATGTTTTTTGAGAGTTGCGATGTACTACCCAAGATACAACTATAAGCAATGTTTTATAGGTCCAGTGCATAGTTTGCGAGAAACTGACCTAAATGCAACCCCCAAAGAAAGCCCAAGAGTAACGCATATATCACTTGTTTCCACCCCTGCTCAATGGCATCCATATTGGATGTCGCACAGAACTAATTTTGTTTTAAAAAAAACAACCTTCACCTAATGATCATCCATGTGAAGTTTAGTCAAAACTGGCAAAGCGGTTTGTGAGAAGAAGTCGTTTGAAGCAAAAGTTAATGACGGACGACGATGGACGAAGAGCGATCCCAATAGATCACACTGATCCTATGGCTCAGGTGATCTCAACAAAATGCAGATGCTCGACTTCCGTGGTGTACAAATAAATACAAAGAAACAAAAAAGTAGTCTTTCTTTGTTTTAGTTGGGGATGGGGTGTTGTTGTTGGTGGTGGTGTGGGTACAGGTTTAAGAATAAATAAACAAAACAACAAAGAAATACGAAGAAAAAAAAAACTGTTGGGTTTTGGGGTGGGGGATGAGGAGTGGGGTAATGTAGGTGGTGGTTGGGGAAAGTGAGCGGGAGGGGCAGGGAGAGGTATAAATATAAGAATAAACAAAACACAAATGCGTAAATGGAAAAATAAGTCGGGTTTTGTGTTGGGCTATAGGTGTAAGAATAAATAAACACTAAATATGTAAAAAAACAAACAAACAAAAAACTGTCTTGTTTCGAGGCGGTGGGAGGAGGGGGGCGGGGCGGTGGGACAGATCTTTACCAATAAACAAAAGAACATGCATGGAAAGAAATACGTACAAAAAACATGAAAAAAGAAATCAAAATTCCATCAATCTAAAAAGACGCACTACCCAAGACAACTATGTCAACATAGAATGTTTCGTCTTATCTGCTTTGCTTGGAGTGTGAAGGTCACATCCACGTACGCGTTTTGAGATATTGCGATGTACTACCCAAGATACAACTATAAACCATGTTTTAAAGGTCTAGTGCATACAGTTTGAGAAAAATTGACCTAAATGCAAAAGTTGAATGTAAAAAGTATTATGTTATCTGCCCCTTGCTTGGAGGGTCAAGGTCACATTCACAATTGCTTTGTGAATTGAATGTTGTTTAACGGCTCATCAACACAGTACAGGTTATTTAGAGCCGCCCCAGAGAGAGGGGAAGGATACATAGGAATCCGGGAACCTGCCCTACTCTTATTATCGAATAGATTCCTATGGTTCTTTAACGTGCTCGGAGGATAGACCGATACACGGGACCGCCCGGTTTACGTCCCCATCCGACGGACGAGGCTAAGGTAAAGTGTCTTGCCCAAGAACACACCTTGTGACATTGCAATGTACCACCCAAGATACAACTTCAAGCAAAGTCCGAAATGTCTAGTGCATACACTTTGAAAGTGACCTAAATGCAAAAGTTGAATGCAAAAAATTATTAAGTTATCTGCCCCTTGATTGAAGGGACAAGGTCACATGCACATTTGCAAATTCAAAAAGTTGTGTCTTATTTTCAAGATAAGTCCAAAGTCCAAGTCCAGTGTGCTAAAAGTTAAAATTCAGCATGTTTCCCCTACAGAACTTACCATGGGGGCCGCCATATTTGTTTACATGCAAAACCGCAGTAAAGATTTACCTGTTTTTGAGGGGGGGTAAAGCTCACAATTTCATGTTTAAAAAATACACTTGGTAAAATTAAATACTCTCATTTTAATGAATGGTATTTTATTAATTAACAAATCTGAAAATGTATTTGAAACATTTATCAGGCATGTTCTAATTTGTGGGACCTTTCACTTCTGGCTCAGGTCACTCCTGGAAAGGGGCGTGGCCAATCCCATGCTATATTTAGGATACCACAACCTACAAGGTCAAGGTCACAGGCACATTTGTATAGTAAATGTAGTAAATGGATGCCGGACTATTGGATTATATAGTGAATAAACGCAGCACATGACCAGACTAGTAGATAATCAGTGAATTCACATCTCGGGACGAATTGAATTGAATTGGGTTTAAAGGCGCGCGCACCAACACATGAAAGGTTATATGGCACCTCACAGGAATGAATATGCCAGACTTATCAAGAAAAAAAATATGTAGAATGGGCCTAGAACCTTGTTACCTACAGAACTGCAGAGTTGCTGCAAATTCAAGGTCAAGGTCACATGCACATTTGTATAGTAAATGGAATGCCGGACTAGTGGATAATATAGTGAATAAATGCAGCACCACTTTGGACTAGTGGATAATACAGAGAATAAATGCAGCACCACTTTGAACTAGTGGATAATATAGAGAATAAATGCAGCACCACTAAAGGACTAGTGGATAGTATAGTAAATAAATGCAGCACCACCCGGACTATTGGACAATACTAGTGGATAATATAGTGAATAAATGCAGCACCACTTTGGACTAGTGGATAATACAGAGAATAAATGCAGCACCACTTTGAACTAGTGGATAATATAGAGAATAAATGCAGCACCACTAAAGGACTAGTGGATAGTATAATAAATAAATGCAGCGCCACCCGGACTGGTGGACAATACTAGTGAATATGCCAGACTCATTCCTCCATTTACATCAAGAAAAAAAACGTAGAATGGGCCTAGAACCTTGTTACTTACAGAACTGCAGAGTTGCTGCAAATTCTGTAGTACACACTCCAATTACGATGGAGCCACGTTTCCATGCTTGCATACGCGGTGTCATGATAAAGACCTTGAATGAGCATGATAAAAAATTATGACAAAATCAATATGAATTGGGGTGGGGGGGGGGGGGGGGCCCTCTGCATGTGACGGTGTGTTTGCAGTGGTTGTATTCTACCCCGGCAACCACACGGGGGTCTTGGGACGAGACACAGAAATTAAAGGTAAATGTTGTTAAATGAAAGTTTGTAAACATTTTAATAACTAAAAATAATCGAGTTCACATTTTGCTGATGTGCATTCTTTTAAAAACAAAATGACATTCTTTAAAAAAAAAAAAAAAAAAAATCATCACTCCCAAATTAGTAGATCAAGGTCATAGATGAAATCCATACATCTAAAAAAACGCACTACCCAAGACAACTAGGTCAAAATAGAATGTTTTGTCTTATTAACCTGTTTTTAACTGCACTACCGACCCTCCCTCACGTGTACATAGTTCACAATGTGCGAGTATGCTCCAGAGGAGTCCTGCACAGTAACGGAAAAAGAAGAAGAAGAAGATCTGCTCTTTGCTTGGAAGGTGAAGGTCACAGCCACGTATGTTTTTTGAGAGTTGCGATGTACTACCCAAGATACAACTATAAGCAATGTTTTAAAGGTCCAGTGCATAGTTTGCGAGAAACTGACCTAAATGCAACCCCCAAAGAAAGCCCAAGAGTAACGCATATATCACTTGTTTCCACCCCTGCTCAATGGCAGCCATATTGGATGTCGCACAGAACTAATTTTGTTTTAAAAAAAATAACCTTCACCTAATGATCATCCATGTGAAGTTTAGTCAAAACTGGCAAAGCGGTTTGTGAGAAGAAGTCGTTTGAAGCAAAAGTTAATGACGGACGACGATGGACTAAGAGCGATCCCAATAGATCACATTGATCCTATGGCTCAGGTGATCTCAACAAAATGCAGATGCTCGACTTCCGTGGTGTACAAATAAATACAAAGAAACAAAAAAGTAGTCTTTCTTTGTTTTAGTTGGGGATGGGGTGTTGTTGTTGGTGGTGGTGTGGGTACAGGTTTAAGAATAAATAAACAAAACAACAAAGAAATACGAAGAAAAAAAAACTGTTGGGTTTTGGGGTGGGGGATGAGGAGTGGGGTAATGTAGGTGGTGGTTGGGGAAAGTGAGCGGGAGGGGCAGGGAGAGGTATAAATATAAGAATAAACAAAACACAAATGCGTAAATGGAAAAATAAGTCGGGTTTTGTGTTGGGCTATAGGTGCTAGAATAAATAAACATGAAATATGTAAAAAAACAAACAAACAAAAAACTGTCTTGTTTCGAGGCGGTGGGAGGAGGGGGGCGGGGCGGTGGGACAGATCTTTACCAATAAACAAAAGAACATGCATGGAAAGAAATACGTACAAAAAACATGAAAAAAGAAATCAAAATTCCATCAATCTAAAAAGACGCACTACCCAAGACAACTATGTCAACATAGGTTTCGTCTTATCTGCTTTGCTTGGAGGGTGAAGGTCACATCCACGTACGCGTTTTGAGATATTGCGATGTACTACCCAAGATACAACTATAAACCATGTTTTAAAGGTCTAGTGCATACAGTTTGCGAAAAATTGACCTAAATGCAAAAGTTGAAAGTAAAAAGTATTATGTTATCTGCCCCTTGCTTGGAGGGTCAAGGTCACATTCACAATTGCTTTGTGAATTGAATGTTGTTTAACGGCTCATCAACACAGTACAGGTTATTTAGAGCCGCCCCAGAGAGAGGGGAAGGATACATAGGAATCCGGGAACCTGCCCTACTCTTATTATCGAATAGATTCCTATGGTTCTTTAACGTGCTCGGAGGATAGACCGATACACGGGACCGCCCGGTTTACGTCCCCATCCGACGGACGAGGCTAAGGTAAAGTGTCTTGCCCAAGAACACACCTTGTGACATTGCAATGTACCACCCAAGATACAACTTCAAGCAAAGTCCGAAATGTCTAGTGCATACACTTTGAAAGTGACCTAAATGCAAAAGTTGAATGCAAAAAATTATTAAGTTATCTGCCCCTTGATTGAAGGGACAAGGTCACATGCACATTTGCAAATTCAAAAAGTTGTGTCTTATTTTCAAGATAAGTCCAAAGTCCAAGTCCAGTGTGCTAAAAGTTAAAATTCAGCATGTTTCCCCTACAGAACTTTCCATGGGGGCCGCCATATTTGTTTAC
The DNA here is from genome assembly GCA_037043455.1 of Cyrtodaria siliqua. Taxonomy (NCBI): domain Eukaryota; kingdom Metazoa; phylum Mollusca; class Bivalvia; order Adapedonta; family Hiatellidae; genus Cyrtodaria; species Cyrtodaria siliqua. The sequence continues at coordinate 135,190 of JAWPHD010005484.1, read as the reverse complement.
ATGCAAAACCGCAGTAAAGATTTACCTGTTTTTGAGGGGGGGTAAAGCTCACAATTTCATGTTTAAAAAATACACTTGGTAAAATTAAATACTCTCATTTTAATGAATGGTATTTTATTAATTAACAAATCTGAAAATGTATTTGAAACATTTATCAGGCATGTTCTAATTTGTGGGACCTTTCACTTCTGGCTCAGGTCACTCCTGGAAAGGGGCGTGGCCAATCCCATGCTATATTTAGGATACCACAACCTACAAGGTCAAGGTCACAGGCACATTTGTATAGTAAATGTAGTAAATGGATGCCGGACTATTGGATTATATAGTGAATAAACGCAGCACATGACCAGACTAGTAGATAATCAGTGAATTCACATCTCGGGACGAATTGAATTGAATTGGGTTTATAGGCGCGCGCACCAACACATGAAAGGTTATATGGCACCTCACAGGAATGAATATGCCAGACTTATCAAGAAAAAAATATGTAGAATGGGCCTAGAACCTTGTTACCTACAGAACTGCAGAGTTGCTGCAAATTCAAGGTCAAGGTCACATGCACATTTGTATAGTAAATGGAATGCCGGACTAGTGGATAATATAGTGAATAAATGCAGCACCACTTTGGACTAGTGGATAATACAGAGAATAAATGCAGCACCACTTTGAACTAGTGGATAATATAGAGAATAAATGCAGCACCACTAAAGGACTAGTGGATAGTATAGTAAATAAATGCAGCACCACCCGGACTATTGGACAATACTAGTGGATAATATAGTGAATAAATGCAGCACCACTTTGGACTAGTGGATAATACAGAGAATAAATGCAGCACCACTTTGAACTAGTGGATAATATAGAGAATAAATGCAGCACCACTAAAGGACTAGTGGATAGTATAATAAATAAATGCAGCGCCACCCGGACTGGTGGACAATACTAGTGAATATGCCAGACTCATTCCTCCATTTACATCAAGAAAAAATACGTAGAATGGGCCTAGAACCTTGTTACTTACAGAACTGCAGAGTTGCTGCAAATTCTGTAGTACACACTCCATTTACGATGGATCAACGTTTCCATGCTTGCATACGCGGTGTCATGATAAAGACCTTGAATGAGCATGATAAAAAATTATGACAAAATCAATATGAATTGGGGTGGGGGGGGGGCCCCTCTGCATGTGACGGTGTGTTTGCAGTGGTTGTATTCTACCCCGGCAACCACACGGGGGTCTTGGGACGAGACACAGAAATTAAAGGTAAATGTTGTTAAATGAAAGTTTGTAAACATTTTAATAACTAAAAATAATCGAGTTCACATTTTGCTGATGTGCATTCTTTTAAAAACAAAATGACATTCTTTAAAAAAAAAAAAAAAAAAAATCATCACTCCCAAATTAGTAGGTCAAGGTCATAGATGAAATCCATACATCTAAAAAAATGCACTACCCAAGACAACTAGGTCAAAATAGAATGTTTTGTCTTATTAACCTGTTTTTAACTGCACTACCGACCCTCCCTCACGTGTACATAGTTCACAATGTGCGAGTATGCTCCAGAGGAGTCCTGCACAGTAACGGAAGAAGAAGAAGAAGAAGATCTGCTCTTTGCTTGGAAGGTGAAGGTCACAGCCACGTATGTTTTTTGAGAGTTGCGATGTACTACCCAAGATACAACTATAAGCAATGTTTTAAAGGTCCAGTGCATAGTTTGCGAGAAACTGACCTAAATGCAACCCCCAAAGAAAGCCCAAGAGTAACGCATATATCACTTGTTTCCACCCCTGCTCAATGGCAGCCATATTGGATGTCGCACAGAACTAATTTTGTTTTAAAAAAAACAACCTTCACCTAATGATCATCCATGTGAAGTTTAGTCAAAACTGGCAAAGCGGTTTGTGAGAAGAAGTCGTTTGAAGCAAAAGTTAATGACGGACGACGATGGACGAAGAGCGATCCCAATAGATCACATTGATCCTATGGCTCAGGTGATCTCAACAAAATGCAGATGCTCGACTTCCGTGGTGTACAAATAAATACAAAGAAACAAAAAAGTAGTCTTTCTTTGTTTTAGTTGGGGATGGGGTGTTGTTGTTGGTGGTGGTGTGGGTACAGGTTTAAGAATAAATAAACAAAACAACAAAGAAATACGAAGAAAAAAAAAACTGTTGGGTTTTGGGGTGGGGGATGAGGAGTGGGGTAATGTAGGTGGTGGTTGGGGAAAGTGAGCGGGAGGGGCAGGGAGAGGTATAAATAAAAGAATAAACAAAACACAAATGCGTAAATGGAAAAATAAGTCGGGTTTTGTGTTGGGCTATAGGTGCTAGAATAAATAAACATGAAATATGTAAAAAAACAAACAAACAAAAAACTGTCTTGTTTCGAGGCGGTGGGAGGAGGGGGGCGGGGCGGTGGGACAGATCTTTACCAATAAACAAAAGAACATGCATGGAAAGAAATACGTACAAAAAACATGAAAAAAGAAATCAAAATTCCATCAATCTAAAAAGACGCACTACCCAAGACAACTATGTCAACATAGAAGGTTTCGTCTTATCTGCTTTGCTTGGAGGGTGAAGGTCACATCCACGTACGCGTTTTGAGATATTGCGATGTACTACCCAAGATACAACTATAAACCATGTTTTAAAGGTCTAGTGCATACAGTTTGCGAAAAATTGACCTAAATGCAAAAGTTGAATGTAAAAAGTATTATGTTATCTGCCCCTTGCTTGGAGGGTCAAGGTCACATTCACAATTGCTTTGTGAATTGAATGTTGTTTAACGGCTCATCAACACAGTACAGGTTATTTAGAGCCGCCCCAGAGAGAGGGGAAGGATACATAGGAATCCGGGAACCTGCCCTAAGCTTATTATCGAATAGATTCCTATGGTTCTTTAACGTGCTCGGAGGATAGACCGATACACGGGACCGCCCGGTTTACGTCCCCATCCGACGGACGAGGCTAAGGTAAAGTGTCTTGCCCAAGAACACACCTTGTGACATTGCAATGTACCACCCAAGATACAACTTCAAGCAAAGTCCGAAATGTCTAGTGCATACACTTTGAAAGTGACCTAAATGCAAAAGTTGAATGCAAAAAATTATTAAGTTATCTGCCCCTTGATTGAAGGGACAAGGTCACATGCACATTTGCAAATTCAAAAAGTTGTGTCTTATTTTCAAGATAAGTCCAAAGTCCAAGTCCAGTGTGCTAAAAGTTAAAATTCAGCATGTTTCCCCTACAGAACTTTCCATGGGGGCCGCCATATTTGTTTACATGCAAAACCGCAGTAAAGATTTACCTGTTTTTGAGGGGGGGTAAAGCTCACAATTTCATGTTTAAAAAATACACTTGGTAAAATTAAATACTCTCATTTTAATGAATGGTATTTTATTAATTAACAAATCTGAAAATGTATTTGAAACATTTATCAGGCATGTTCTAATTTGTGGGACCTTTCACTTCTGGCTCAGGTCACTCCTGGAAAGGGGCGTGGCCAATCCCATGCTATATTTAGGATACCACAACCTACAAGGTCAAGGTCACAGGCACATTTGTATAGTAAATGTAGTAAATGGATGCCGGACTATTGGATTATATAGTGAATAAACGCAGCACATGACCAGACTAGTAGATAATCAGTGAATTCACATCTCGGGACGAATTGAATTGAATTGGGTTTAAAGGCGCGCGCACCAACACATGAAAGGTTATATGGCACCTCACAGGAATGAATATGCCAGACTTATCAAGAAAACAAATATGTAGAATGGGCCTAGAACCTTGTTACCTACAGAACTGCAGAGTTGCTGCAAATTCAAGGTCAAGGTCACATGCACATTTGTATAGTAAATGGAATGCCGGACTAGTGGATAATATAGTGAATAAATGCAGCACCACTTTGGACTAGTGGATAATACAGAGAATAAATGCAGCACCACTTTGAACTAGTGGATAATATAGAGAATAAATGCAGCACCACTAAAGGACTAGTGGATAGTATAGTAAATAAATGCAGCACCACCCGGACTATTGGACAATACTAGTGGATAATATAGTGAATAAATGCAGCACCACTTTGGACTAGTGGATATTATAGAGAATAAATGCAGCACCACTTTGAACTAGTGGATAATATAGAGAATAAATGCAGCACCACTAAAGGACTAGTGGATAGTATAATAAATAAATGCAGCGCCACCCGGACTGGTGGACAATACTAGTGAATATGCCAGACTCATTCCTCCATTTACATCAAGAAAAAATACGTAGAATGGGCCTAGAACCTTGTTACTTACAGAACTGCAGAGTTGCTGCAAATTCTGTAGTACACACTCCATTTACGATGGAGCCACGTTTCCATGCTTGCATACGCGGTGTCATGATAAAGACCTTGAATGAGCATGATAAAAAATTATGACAAAATCAATATGAATTGGGGTGGGGGGGGCCCTCTGCATGTGACGGTGTGTTTGCAGTGGTTGTATTCTACCCCGGCAACCACACGGGGGTCTTGGGACGAGACACAGAAATTAAAGGTAAATGTTGTTAAATGAAAGTTTTTTAAACATTTTAATAACTAAAAATAATCGAGTTCACATTTTGCTGATGTGCATTCTTTTAAAAACAAAATGACATTCTTTAAAAAAAAAAATAAAAAAAATCATCACTCCCAAATTAGTAGGTCAAGGTCATAGATGAAATCCATACATCTAAAAAAACGCACTACCCAAGACAACTAGGTCAAAATAGAATGTTTTGTCTTATTAACCTGTTTTTAACTGCAATACCGACCCTCCCTCACGTGTACATAGTTCACAATGTGCGAGTATGCTCCAGAGGAGTCCTGCACAGTAACGGAAGAAGAAGAAGAAGATCTGCTCTTTGCTTGGAAGGTGAAGGTCACAGCCACGTATGTTTTTTGAGAGTTGCGATGTACTACCCAATATACAACTATAAGCAATGTTTTAAAGGTCCAGTGCATAGTTTGCGAGAAACTGACCTAAATGCAACCCCCAAAGAAAGCCCAAGAGTAACGCATATATCACTTGTTTCCACCCCTGCTCAATGGCAGCCATATTGGATGTCGCACAGAACTAATTTTGTTTTAAAAAAAACAACCTTCACCTAATGATCATCCATGTGAAGTTTAGTCAAAACTGGCAAAGCGGTTTGTGAGAAGAAGTCGTTTGAAGCAAAAGTTAATGACGGACGACGATGGACTAAGAGCGATCCCAATAGATCACATTGATCCTATGGCTCAGGTGATCTCAACAAAATGCAGATGCTCGACTTCCGTGGTGTACAAATAAATACAAAGAAACAAAAAAGTAGTCTTTCTTTGTTTTAGTTGGGGATGGGGTGTTGTTGTTGTTGGTGGTGTGGGTACAGGTTTAAGAATAAATAAACAAAACAACAAAGAAATACGAAGGAAAAAAAAACTGTTGGGTTTTGGGGTGGGGGATGAGGAGTGGGGTAATGTAGGTGGTGGTTGGGGAAAGTGAGCGGGAGGGGCAGGGAGAGGTATAAATATAAGAATAAACGAAACACAAATGCGTAAATGGAAAAATAAGTCGGGTTTTGTGTTGGGCTATAGGTGCTAGAATAAATAAACATGAAATATGTAAAAAAACAAACAAACAAAAAACTGTCTTGTTTCGAGGCGGTGGGAGGAGGGGGGCGGGGCGGTGGGACAGATCTTTACCAATAAACAAAAGAACATGCATGGAAAGAAATACGTACAAAAAACATGAAAAAAGAAATCAAAATTCCATCAATCTAAAAAGACGCACTACCCAAGACAACTATGTCAACATAGAAGGTTTCGTCTTATCTGCTTTGCTTGGAGGGTGAAGGTCACATCCACGTACGCGTTTTGAGATATTGCGATGTACTACCCAAGATACAACTATAAACCATGTTTTAAAGGTCTAGTGCATACAGTTTGCGAAAAATTGACCTAAATGCAAAAGTTGAATGTAAAAAGTATTATGTTATCTGCCCCTTGCTTGGAGGGTCAAGGTCACATTCACAATTGCTTTGTGAATTGAATGTTGTTTAACGGCTCATCAACACAGTACAGGTTATTTAGAGCCGCCCCAGAGAGAGGGGAAGGATACATAGGAATCCGGGAACCTGCCCTACTCTTATTATCGAATAGATTCCTATGGTTCTTTAACGTGCTCGGAGGATAGACCGATACACGGGACCGCCCGGTTTACGTCCCCATCCGACGGACGAGGCTAAGGTAAAGTGTCTTGCCCAAGAACACACCTTGTGACATTGCAATGTACCACCCAAGATACAACTTCAAGCAAAGTCCGAAATGTCTAGTGCATACACTTTGAAAGTGACCTAAATGCAAAAGTTGAATGCAAAAAAATATTAAGTTATCTGCCCCTTGATTGAAGGGACAAGGTCACATGCACATTAGCAAATTCAAAAAGTTGTGTCTTATTTTCAAGATAAGTCCAAAGTCCAAGTCCAGTGTGCTAAAAGTTAAAATTCAGCATGTTTCCCCTACAGAACTTTCCATGGGGGCCGCCATATTTGTTTACATGCAAAACCGCAGTAAAGATATACCTGTTTTTGAGGGGGGGTAAAGCTCACAATTTCATGTTTAAAAAATACACTTGGTAAAATTAAATACTCTCATTTTAATGAATGGTATTTTATTAATTAACAAATCTGAAAATGTATTTGAAACATTTATCAGGCATGTTCTAATTTGTGGGACCTTTCACTTCTGGCTCAGGTCACTCCTGGAAAGGGGCGTGGCCAATCCCATGCTATATTTAGGATACCACAACCTACAAGGTCAAGGTCACAGGCACATTTGTATAGTAAATGTAGTAAATGGATGCCGGACTATTGGATTATATAGTGAATAAACGCAGCACATGACCAGACTAGTAGATAATCAGTGAATTCACATCTCGGGACGAATTGAATTGAATTGGGTTTAAAGGCGCGCGCACCAACACATGAAAGGTTATATGGCACCTCACAGGAATGAATATGCCAGACTTATCAAGAAAAAAAATTATGTAGAATGGGCCTAGAACCTTGTTACCTACAGAACTGCAGAGTTGCTGCAAATTCAAGGTCAAGGTCACATGCACATTTGTATAGTAAATGGAATGCCGGACTAGTGGATAATATAGTGAATAAATGCAGCACCACTTTGGACTAGTGGATAATACAGAGAATAAATGCAGCACCACTTTGAACTAGTGGATAATATAGAGAATAAATGCAGCACCACTAAAGGACTAGTGGATAGTATAGTAAATAAATGCAGCACCACCCGGACTATTGGACAATACTAGTGGATAATATAGTGAATAAATGCAGCACCACTTTGGACTAGTGGATAATACAGAGAATAAATGCAGCACCACTTTGAACTAGTGGATAATATAGAGAATAAATGCAGCACCACTAAAGGACTAGTGGATAGTATAATAAATAAATGCAGCGCCACCCGGACTGGTGGACAATACTAGTGAATATGCCAGACTCATTCCTCCATTTACATCAAGAAAAAATACGTAGAATGGGCCTAGAACCTTGTTACTTACAGAACTGCAGAGTTGCTGCAAATTCTGTAGTACACACTCCATTTACGATGGAGCCACGTTTCCATGCTTGCATACGCGGTGTCATGATAAAGACCTTGAATGAGCATGATAAAAAATTATGACAAAATCAATATGAATTAGGGTGGGGGGGGGGGGGGCCCTCTGCATGTCACGGTGTGTTTGCAGTGGTTGTATTCTACCCCGGCAACCACACGGGGGTCTTGGGACGAGACACAGAAATTAAAGGTAAATGTTGTTAAATGAAAGTTTGTAAACATTTTAATAACTAAAAATAATCGAGTTCACATTTTGCTGATGTGCATTCTTTTAAAAACAAAATGACATTCTTTAAAAAAAAAATAAAAAAAAATCATCACTCCCAAATTAGTAGGTCAAGGTCATAGATGAAATCCATACATCTAAAAAAACGCACTACCCAAGACAACTAGGTCAAAATAGAATGTTTTGTCTTATTAACCTGTTTTTAACTGCACTACCGACCCTCCCTCACGTGTACATAGTTCACAATGTGCGAGTATGCTCCAGAGGAGTCCTGCACAGTAACGGAAGAAGAAGAAGAAGAAGATCTGCTCTTTGCTTGGAAGGTGAAGGTCACAGCCACGTATGTTTTTTGAGAGTTGCGATGTACTACCCAAGATACAACTATAAGCAATGTTTTAAAGGTCCAGTGCATAGTTTGCGAGAAACTGACCTAAATGCAACCCCCAAAGAAAGCCCAAGAGTAACGCATATATCACTTGTTTCCACCCCTGCTCAATGGCAGCCATATTGGATGTCGCACAGAACTAATTTTGTTTTAAAAAAAACAACCTTCACCTAATGATCATCCATGTGAAGTTTAGTCAAAACTGGCAAAGCGGTTTGTGAGAAGAAGTCGTTTGAAGCAAAAGTTAATGACGGACGACGATGGACTAAGAGCGATCCCAATAGATCACATTGATCCTATGGCTCAGGTGATCTCAACAAAATGCAGATGCTCGACTTCCGTGGTGTACAAATAAATACAAAGAAACAAAAAAGTAGTCTTTCTTTGTTTTAGTTGGGGATGGGGTGTTGTTGTTGGTGGTGGTGTGGGTACAGGTTTAAGAATAAATAAACAAAACAACAAAGAAATACGAAGAAAAAAAAAACTGTTGGGTTTTGGGGTGGGGGATGAGGAGTGGGGTAATGTAGGTGGTGGTTGGGGAAAGTGAGCGGGAGGGGCAGGGAGAGGTATAAATATAAGAATAAACAAAACACAAATGCGTAAATGGAAAAATAAGTCTGGTTTTGTGTTGGGCTATAGGTGCTAGAATAAATAAACATGAAATATGTAAAAAAAAAAAAAAAAAAAAAAAACTGTCTTGTTTCGAGGCGGTGGGAGGAGGGGGGCGGGGCGGTGGGACAGATCTTTACCAATAAACAAAAGAACATGCATGGAAAGAAATACGTACAAAAAACATGAAAAAAGAAATCAAAATTCCATCTATCTAAAAAGACGCACTACCCAAGACAACTATGTCAACATAGAAGGTTTCGTCTTATCTGCTTTGCTTGGAGGGTGAAGGTCACATCCACGTATGCGTTTTGAGATATTGCGATGTACTACCCAAGATACAACTATAAACCATGTTTTAAAGGTCTAGTGCATACAGTTTGCGAAAAATTGACCTAAATGCAAAAGTTGAATGTAAAAAGTATTATGTTATCTGCCCCTTGCTTGGAGGGTCAAGGTCACATTCACAATTGCTTTGTGAATTGAATGTTGTTTAACGGCTCATCAACACAGTACAGGTTATTTAGAGCCGCCCCAGAGAGAGGGGAAGGATACATAGGAATCCGGGAACCTGCCCTACTCTTATTATCGAATAGATTCCTATGGTTCTTTAACGTGCTCGGAGGATAGACCGATACACGGGACCGCCCGGTTTACGTCCCCATCCGACGGACGAGGCTAAGGTAAAGTGTCTTGCCCAAGAACACACCTTGTGACATTGCAATGTACCACCCAAGATACAACTTCAAGCAAAGTCCGAAATGTCTAGTGCATACACTTTGAAAGTGACCTAAATGCAAAAGTTGAATGCAAAAAATTATTAAGTTATCTGCCCCTTGATTGAAGGGACAAGGTCACATGCACATTTGCAAATTCAAAAAGTTGTGTCTTATTTTCAAGATAAGTCCAAAGTCCAAGTCCAGTGTGCTAAAAGTTAAAATTCAGCATGTTTCCCCTACAGAACTTTCCATGGGGGCCGCCATATTTGTTTACATGCAAAACCGCAGTAAAGATTTACCTGTTTTTGAGGGGGGGTAAAGCTCACAATTTCATGTTTAAAAAATACACTTGGTAAAATTAAATACTCTCATTTTAATGAATGGTATTTTATTAATTAACAAATCTGAAAATGTATTTGAAACATTTATCAGGCATGTTCTAATTTGTGGGACCTTTCACTTCTGGCTCAGGTCACTCCTGGAAAGGGGCGTGGCCAATCCCATGCTATATTTAGGATACCACAACCTACAAGGTCAAGGTCACAGGCACATTTGTATAGTAAATGTAGTAAATGGATGCCGGACTATTGGATTATATAGTGAATAAACGCAGCACATGACCAGACTAGTAGATAATCAGTGAATTCATATCTCGGGACGAATTGAATTGAATTGGGTTTAAAGGCGCGCGCACCAACACATGAAAGGTTATATGGCACCTCACAGGAATGAATATGCCAGACTTATCAAGAAAAAAAATATGTAGAATGGGCCTAGAACCTTGTTACCTACAGAACTGCAGAGTTGCTGCAAATTCAAGGTCAAGGTCACATGCACATTTGTATAGTAAATGGAATGCCGGACTAGTGGATAATATAGTGAATAAATGCAGCACCACTTTGGACTAGTGGATAATACAGAGAATAAATGCATCACCACTTTGAACTAGTGGATAATATAGAGAATAAATGCAGCACCACTAAAGGACTAGTGGATAGTATAGTAAATAAATGCAGCACCACCCGGACTATTGGACAATACTAGTGGATAATATAGTGAATAAATGCAGCACCACTTTGGACTAGTGGATAATACAGAGAATAAATGCAGCACCACTTTGAACTAGTGGATAATATAGAGAATAAATGCAGCACCACTAAAGGACTAGTGGATAGTATAATAAATAAATACGTAGAATGGGCCTAGAACCTTGTTACTTACAGAACTGCAGAGTTGCTGCAAATTCTGTAGTACACACTCCATTTACGATGGAGCCACGTTTCCATGCTTGCATACGCGGTGTCATGATAAAGACCTTGAATGAGCATGATAAAAAATTATGACAAAATCAATATGAATTGGGGTGGGGGGGCCCTCTGCATGTGACGGTGTGTTTGCAGTGGTTGTATTCTACCCCGGCAACCACACGGGGGTCTTGGGACGAGACACAGAAATTAAAGGTAAATGTTGTTAAATGAAAGTTTGTAAACATTTTAATAACTAAAAATAATCGAGTTCACATTTTGCTGATGTGCATTCTTTTAAAAACAAAATGACATTCTTTAAAAAAAAAAAAAAAAAAAATCATCACTCCCAAATTAGTAGGTCAAGGTCATAGATGAAATCCATACATCTAAAAAAACGCACTACCCAAGACAACTAGGTCAAAATAGAATGTTTTGTCTTATTAACCTGTTTTTAACTGCACTACCGACCCTCCCTCACGTGTACATAGTTCACAATGAGCGAGTATGCTCCAGAGGAGTCCTGCACAGTAACGGAAGAAGAAGAAGAAGAAGAAGATCTGCTCTTTGCTTGGAAGGTGAAGGTCACAGCCACGTATGTTTTTTGAGAGTTGCGATGTACTACCCAAGATACAACTATAAGCAATGTTTTAAAGGTCCAGTGCATAGTTTGCGAGAAACTGACCTAAATGCAACCCCCAAAGAAAGCCCAAGAGTAACGCATATATCACTTGTTTCCACCCCTGCTCAATGGCAGCCATATTGGATGTCGCACAGAACTAATTTTGTTTTAAAAAAAACAACCTTCACCTAATGATCATCCATGTGAAGTTTAGTCAAAACTGGCAAAGCGGTTTGTGAGAAGAAGTCGTTTGAAGCAAAAGTTAATGACGGACGACGATGGACGAAGAGCGATCCCAATAGATCACATTGATCCTATGGCTCAGGTGATCTCAACAAAATGCAGATGCTCGACTTCCGTGGTGTACAAATAAATACAAAGAAACAAAAAAGTAGTCTTTCTTTGTTTTAGTTGGGGATGGGGTGTTGTTGTTGGTGGTGGTGTGGGTACAGGTTTAAGAATAAATAAACAAAACAACAAAGAAATACGAAGAAAAAAAAACTGTTGGGTTTTGGGGTGGGGGATGAGGAGTGGGGTAATGTAGGTGGTGGTTGGGGAAAGTGAGCGGGAGGGGCAGGGAGAGGTATAAATATAAGAATAAACAAAACACAAATGCGTAAATGGAAAAATAAGTCTGGTTTTGTGTTGGGCTATAGGTGCTAGAATAAATAAACATGAAATATGTAAAAAAACAAACAAACAAAAAACTGTCTTGTTTCGAGGCGGTGGGAGGAGGGGGGCGGGGCGGTGGGACAGATCTTTACCAATAAACAAAAGAACATGCATGGAAAGAAATACGTACAAAAAACATGAAAAAAGAAATCAAAATTCCATCAATCTAAAAAGACGCACTACCCAAGACAACTATGTCAACATAGAAGGTTTCGTCTTATCTGCTTTGCTTGGAGGGTGAAGGTCACATCCACGTATGCGTTTTGAGATATTGCGATGTACTACCCAAGATACAACTATAAACCATGTTTTAAAGGTCTAGTGCATACAGTTTGCGAAAAATTGACCTAAATGCAAAAGTTGAATGTAAAAAGTATTATGTTATCTGCCCCTTGCTTGGAGGGTCAAGGTCACATTCACAATTGCTTTGTGAATTGAATGTTGTTTAACGGCTCATCAACACAGTACAGGTTATTTAGAGCCGCCCCAGAGAGAGGGGAAGGATACATAGGAATCCGGGAACCTGCCCTACTCTTATTATCGAATAGATTCCTATGGTTCTTTAACGTGCTCGGAGGATAGACCGATACACGGGACCGCCCGGTTTACGTCCCCATCCGACGGACGAGGCTAAGGTAAAGTGTCTTGCCCAAGAACACACCTTGTGACATTGCAATGTACCACCCAAGATACAACTTCAAGCAAAGTCCGAAATGTCTAGTGCATACACTTTGAAAGTGACCTAAATGCAAAAGTTGAATGCAAAAAATTATTAAGTTATCTGCCCCTTGATTGAAGGGACAAGGTCACATGCACATTTGCAAATTCAAAAAGTTGTGTCTTATTTTCAAGATAAGTCCAAAGTCCAAGTCCAGTGTGCTAAAAGTTAAAATTCAGCATGTTTCCCCTACAGAACTTTCCATGGGGGCCGCCATATTTGTTTACATGCAAAACCGCAGTAAAGATTTACCTGTTTATGAGGGGGGGTAAAGCTCACAATTTCATGTTTAAAAAATACACTTGGTAAAATTAAATACTCTCATTTTAATGAATGGTATTTTATTAATTAACAAATCTGAAAATGTATTTGAAACATTTATCAGGCATGTTCTAATTTGTGGGACCTTTCACTTCTGGCTCAGGTCACTCCTGGAAAGGGGCGTGGCCAATCCCATGCTATATTTAGGATACCACAACCTACAAGGTCAAGGTCACAGGCACATTTGTATAGTAAATGTAGTAAATGGATGCCGGACTATTGGATTATATAGTGAATAAACGCAGCACATGACCAGACTAGTAGATAATCAGTGAATTCACATCTCGGGACGAATTGAATTGAATTGGGTTTAAAGGCGCGCGCACCAACACATGAAAGGTTATATGGCACCTCACAGGAATGAATATGCCAGACTTATCAAGAAAAAAAATATGTAGAATGGGCCTAAAACCTTGTTACCTACAGAACTGCAGAGTTGCTGCAAATTCAAGGTCAAGGTCACATGCACATTTGTATAGTAAATGGAATGCCGGACTAGTGGATAATATAGTGAATAAATGCAGCACCACTTTGGACTAGTGGATAATACAGAGAATAAATGCAGCACCACTTTGAACTAGTGGATAATATAGAGAATAAATGCAGCACCACTAAAGGACTAGTGGATAGTATAGTAAATAAATGCAGCACCACCCGGACTATTGGACAATACTAGTGGATAATATAGTGAATAAATGCAGCACCACTTTGGACTAGTGGATAATACAGAGAATAAATGCAGCACCACTTTGAACTAGTGGATAATATAGAGAATAAATGCAGCACCACTAAAGGACTAGTGGATAGTATAATAAATAAATGCAGCGCCACCCGGACTGGTGGACAATACTAGTGAATATGCCAGACTCATTCCTCCATTTACATCAAGAAAAAATACGTAGAATGGGCCTAGAACCTTGTTACTTACAGAACTGCAGAGTTGCTGCAAATTCTGTAGTACACACTCCATTTACGATGGAGCCACGTTTCCATGCTTGCATACGCGGTGTCATGATAAAGACCTTGAATGAGCATGATAAAAAATTATGACAAAATCAATATGAATTGGGGTGGGGGGGGGGGGCCCTCTGCATGTCACGGTGTGTTTGCAGTGGTTGTATTCTACCCCGGCAACCACACGGGGGTCTTGGGACGAGACACAGAAATTAAAGGTAAATGTTGTTAAATGAAAGTTTGTAAACATTTTAATAACTAAAAATAATCGAGTTCACATTTTGCTGATGTGCATTCTTTTAAAAACAAAATGACATTCTTTAAAAAAAAAAAAAAAAAAATCATCACTCCCAAATTAGTAGGTCAAGGTCATAGATGAAATCCATACATCTAAAAAAACGCACTACCCAAGACAACTAGGTCAAAATAGAATGTTTTGTCTTATTAACCTGTTTTTAACTGCACTACCGACCCTCCCTCACGTGTACATAGTTCACAATGTGCGAGTATGCTCCAGAGGAGTCCTGCATAGTAACGGAAGAAGAAGAAGAAGAAGATCTGCTCTTTGCTTGGAAGGTGAAGGTCACAGCCACGTATGTTTTTTGAGAGTTGCGATGTACTACCCAAGATACAACTATAAGCAATGTTTTAAAGGTCCAGTGCATAGTTTGCGAGAAACTGACCTAAATGCAACCCCCAAAGAAAGCCCAAGAGTAACGCATATATCACTTGTTTCCACCCCTGCTCAATGGCAGCCATATTGGATGTCGCACAGAACTAATTTTGTTTTAAAAAAAACAACCTTCACCTAATGATCATCCATGTGAAGTTTAGTCAAAACTGGCAAAGCGGTTTGTGAGAAGAAGTCGTTTGAAGCAAAAGTTAATGACGGACGACGATGGACGAAGAGCGATCCCAATAGATCACATTGATCCTATGGCTCAGGTGATCTCAACAAAATGCAGATGCTCGACTTCCGTGGTGTACAAATAAATACAAAGAAACAAAAAAGTAGTCTTTCTTTGTTTTAGTTGGGGATGGGGTGTTGTTGTTGGTGGTGGTGTGGGTACAGGTTTAAGAATAAATAAACAAAACAACAAAGAAATACGAAGAAAAAAAAAACTGTTGGGTTTTGGGGTGGGGGATGAGGAGTGGGGTAATGTAGGTGGTGGTTGGGGAAAGTGAGCGGGAGGGGCAGGGAGAGGTATAAATATAAGAATAAACAAAACACAAATGCGTAAATGGAAAAATAAGTCGGGTTTTGCGTTGGGCTATAGGTGCTAGAATAAATAAACATGAAATATGTAAAAAAAAAAATAAAATAAAAAAATGTCTTGTTTCGAGGCGGTGGGAGGAGGGGGGCGGGGCGGTGGGACAGATCTTTACCAATAAACAAAAGAACATGCATGGAAAGAAATACGTACAAAAAACATGAAAAAAGAAATCAAAATTCCATCAATCTAAAAAGACGCACTACCCAAGACAACTATGTCAACATAGAAGGTTTCGTCTTATCTGCTTTGCTTGGAGGGTGAAGGTCACATCCACGTATGCGTTTTGAGAATTGCGATGTACTACCCAAGATACAACTATAAACCATGTTTTAAAGGTCTAGTGCATACAGTTTGCGAAAAATTGACCTAAATGCAAAAGTTGAATGTAAAAAGTATTATGTTATCTGCCCCTTGCTTGGAGGGTCAAGGTCACATTCACAATTGCTTTGTGAATTGAATGTTGTTTAACGGCTCATCAACACAGTACAGGTTATTTAGAGCCGCCCCAGAGAGAGGGGAAGGATACATAGGAATCCGGGAACCTGCCCTACTCTTATTATCGAATAGATTCCTATGGTTCTTTAACGTGCTCGGAGGATAGACCGATACACGGGACCGCCCGGTTTACGTCCCCATCCGACGGACGAGGCTAAGGTAAAGTGTCTTGCCCAAGAACACACCTTGTGACATTGCAATGTACCACCCAAGATACAACTTCAAGCAAAGTCCGAAATGTCTAGTGCATACACTTTGAAAGTGACCTAAATGCAAAAGTTGAATGCAAAAAATTATTAAGTTATCTGCCCCTTGATTGAAGGGACAAGGTCACATGCACATTTGCAAATTCAAAAAGTTGTGTCTTATTTTCAAGATAAGTCCAAAGTCCAAGTCCAGTGTGCTAAAAGTTAAAATTCAGCATGTTTCCCCTACAGAACTTTCCATGGGGGCCGCCATATTTGTTTACATGCAAAACCGCAGTAAAGATTTACCTGTTTTTGCGGGGGGGTAAAGCTCACAATTTCATGTTTAAAAAATACACTTGGTAAAATTAAATACTCTCATTTTAATGAATGGTATTTTATTAATTAACAAATCTGAAAATGTATTTGAAACATTTATCAGGCATGTTCTAATTTGTGGGACCTTTCACTTCTGGCTCAGGTCACTCCTGGAAAGGGGCGTGGCCAATCCCATGCTATATTTAGGATACCACAACCTACAAGGTCAAGGTCACAGGCACATTTGTATAGTAAATGTAGTAAATGGATGCCGGACTATTGGATTATATAGTGAATAAACGCAGCACATGACCAGACTAGTAGATAATCAGTGAATTCACATCTCGGGACGAATTGAATTGAATTGGGTTTAAAGGCGCGCGCACCAACACATGAAAGGTTATATGGCACCTCACAGGAATGAATATGCCAGACTTATCAAGAAAAAAAATATGTAGAATGGGCCTAGAACCTTGTTACCTACAGAACTGCAGAGTTGCTGCAAATTCAAGGTCAAGGTCACATGCACATTTGTATAGTAAATGGAATGCCGGACTAGTGGATAATATAGTGAATAAATGCAGCACCACTTTGGACTAGTGGATAATACAGAGAATAAATGCAGCACCACTTTGAACTAGTGGATAATATAGAGAATAAATGCAGCACCACTAAAGGACTAGTGGATAGTATAGTAAATAAATGCAGCACCACCCGGACTATTGGACAATACTAGTGGATAATATAGTGAATAAATGCAGCACCACTTTGGACTAGTGGATAATACAGAGAATAAATGCAGCACCACTTTGAACTAGTGGATAATATAGAGAATAAATGCAGCACCACTAAAGGACTAGTGGATAGTATAATAAATAAATGCAGCGCCACCCGGACTGGTGGACAATACTAGTGAATATGCCAGACTCATTCCTCCATTTACATCAAGAAAAAATACGTAGAATGGGCCTAGAACCTTGTTACTTACAGAACTGCAGAGTTGCTGCAAATTCTGTAGTACACACTCCATTTACGATGGAGCCACGTTTCCATGCTTGCATACGCGGTGTCATGATAAAGACCTTGAATGAGCACGATAAAAAATTATGACAAAATCAATATGAATTGGGGTGGGGGGGGGGCCCTCTGCATGTGACGGTGTGTTTGCAGTGGTTGTATTCTACCCCGGCAACCACACGGGGGTCTTGGGACGAGACACAGAAATTAAAGGTAAATGTTGTTAAATGAAAGTTTGTAAACATTTTAATAACTAAAAATAATCGAGTTCACATTTTGCTGATGTGCATTCTTTTAAAAACAAAATGACATTCTTTAAAAAAAAAAAAAAAAAAATCATCACTCCCAAATTAGTAGGTCAAGGTCATAGATGAAATCCATACATCTAAAAAAACGCACTACCCAAGACAACTAGGTCAAAATAGAATGTTTTGTCTTATTAACCTGTTTTTAACTGCACTACCGACCCTCCCTCACGTGTACATAGTTCACAATGTGCGAGTATGCTCCAGAGGAGTCCTGCACAGTAACGGAAGAAGAAGAAGAAGAAGATCTGCTCTTTGCTTGGAAGGTGAAGGTCACAGCCACGTATGTTTTTTGAGAGTTGCGATGTACTACCCAAGATACAACTATAAGCAATGTTTTAAAGGTCCAGTGCATAGTTTGCGAGAAACTGACCTAAATGCAACCCCCAAAGAAAGCCCAAGAGTAACGCATATATCACTTGTTTCCACCCCTGCTCAATGGCAGCCATATTGGATGTCGCACAGAACTAATTTTGTTTTAAAAAAAACAACCTTCACCTAATGATCATCCATGTGAAGTTTAGTCAAAACTGGCAAAGCGGTTTGTGAGAAGAAGTCGTTTGAAGCAAAAGTTAATGACGGACGACGATGGACGAAGAGCGATCCCAATAGATCACATTGATCCTATGGCTCAGGTGATCTCAACAAAATGCAGATGCTCGACTTCCGTGGTGTACAAATAAATACAAAGAAACAAAAAAGTAATCTTTCTTTGTTTTAGTTGGGGATGGGGTGTTGTTGTTGGTGGTGGTGTGGGTACAGGTTTAAGAATAAATAAACAAAACAAAGAAATACGAAGAAAAAAAAAACTGTTGGGTTTTGGGGTGGGGGATGAGGAGTGGGGTAATGTAGGTGGTGGTTGGGGAAAGTGAGCGGGAGGGGCAGGGAGAGGTATAAATATAAGAATAAACAAAACACAAATGCGTAAATGGAAAAATAAGTCGGGTTTTGTGTTGGGCTATAGGTGCTAGAATAAATAAACATGAAATATGTAAAAAAAAAAAAAAAAAAAAAAAATGTCTTGTTTCGAGGCGGTGGGAGGAGGGGGGCGGGGCGGTGGGACAGATCTTTACCAATAAACAAAAGAACATGCATGTAAAGAAATACGTACAAAAAACATGAAAAAAGAAATCAAAATTCCATCAATCTAAAAAGACGCACTACCCAAGACAACTATGTCAACATAGAAGGTTTCGTCTTATCTGCTTTGCTTGGAGGGTGAAGGTCACATCCACGTACGCGTTTTGAGATATTGCGATGTACTACCCAAGATACAACTATAAACCATGTTTTAAAGGTCTAGTGCATACAGTTTGCGAAAAATTTACCTAAATGCAAAAGTTGAATGTAAAAAGTATTATGTTATCTGCCCCTTGCTTGGAGGGTCAAGGTCACATTCACAATTGCTTTGTGAATTGAATGTTGTTTAACGGCTCATCAACACAGTACAGGTTATTTAGAGCCGCCCCAGAGAGAGGGGAAGGATACATAGGAATCCGGGAACCTGCCCTACTCTTATTATCGAATAGATTCCTATGGTTCTTTAACGTGCTCGGAGGATAGACCGATACACGGGACCGCCCGGTTTACGTCCCCATCCGACGGACGAGGCTAAGGTAAAGTGTCTTGCCCAAGAACACACCTTGTGACATTGCAATGTACCACCCAAGATACAACTTCAAGCAAAGTCCGAAATGTCTAGTGCATACACTTTGAAAGTGACCTAAATGCAAAAGTTGAATGCAAAAAATTATTAAGTTATCTGCCCCTTGATTGAAGGGACAAGGTCACATGCACATTTGCAAATTCAAAAAGTTGTGTCTTATTTTCAAGATAAGTCCAAAGTCCAAGTCCAGTGTGCTAAAAGTTAAAATTCAGCATGTTTCCCCTACAGAACTTTCCATGGGGGCCGCCATATTTGTTTACATGCAAAACCGCAGTAAAGATTTACCTGTTTTTGAGGGGGGGTAAAGCTCACAATTTCATGTTTAAAAAATACACTTGGTAAAATTAAATACTCTCATTTTAATGAATGGTATTTTATTAATTAACAAATCTGAAAATGTATTTGAAACATTTATCAGGCATGTTCTAATTTGTGGGACCTTTCACTTCTGGCTCAGGTCACTCCTGGAAAGGGGCGTGGCCAATCCCATGCTATATTTAGGATACCACAACCTACAAGGTCAAGGTCACAGGCACATTTGTATAGTAAATGTAGTAAATGGATGCCGGACTATTGGATTATATAGTGAATAAACGCAGCACATGACCAGACTAGTAGATAATCAGTGAATTCACATCTCGGGACGAATTGAATTGAATTGGGTTTAAAGGCGCGCGCACCAACACATGAAAGGTTATATGGCACCTCACAGGAATGAATATGCCAGACTTATCAAGAAAAAAAAAATGTAGAATGGGCCTAGAACCTTGTTACCTACAGAACTGCAGAGTTGCTGCAAATTCAAGGTCAAGGTCACATGCACATTTGTATAGTAAATGGAATGCCGGACTAGTGGATAATATAGTGAATAAATGCAGCACCACTTTGGACTAGTGGATAATACAGAGAATAAATGCAGCACCACTTTGAACTAGTGGATAATATAGAGAATAAATGCAGCACCACTAAAGGACTAGTGGATAGTATAGTAAATAAATGCAGCACCACCCGGACTATTGGACAATACTAGTGGATAATATAGTGAATAAATGCAGCACCACTTTGGACTAGTGGATAATACAGAGAATAAATGCAGCACCACTTTGAACTAGTGGATAATATAGAGAATAAATGCAGCACCACTAAAGGACTAGTGGATAGTATAATAAATAAATGCAGCGCCACCCGGACTGGTGGACAATACTAGTGAATATGCCAGACTCATTCCTCCATTTACATCAAGAAAAAATACGTAGAATGGGCCTAGAACCTTGTTACTTACAGAACTGCAGAGTTGCTGCAAATTCTGTAGTACACACTCCATTTACGATGGAGCCACGTTTCCATGCTTGCATACGCGGTGTCATGATAAAGACCTTGAATGAGCATGATAAAAAATTATGACAAAATCAATATGAATTGGGGTGGGGGGGGCCCTCTGCATGTGACGGTGTGTTTGCAGTGGTTGTATTCTACCCCGGCAACCACACGGGGGTCTTGGGACGAGACACAGAAATTAAAGGTAAATGTTGTTAAATGAAAGTTTGTAAACATTTTAATAACTAAAAATAATCGAGTTCACATTTTGCTGATGTGCATTCTTTTAAAAACAAAATGACATTCTTTAAAAAAAAAAAAAAAAAAATCATCACTCCCAAATTAGTAGGTCAAGGTCATAGATGAAATCCATACATCTAAAAAAACGCACTACCCAAGACAACTAGGTCAAAATAGAATGTTTTGTCTTATTAACCTGTTTTTAACTGCACTACCGACCCTCCCTCACGTGTACATAGTTCACAATGTGCGAGTATGCTCCAGAGGAGTCCTGCACAGTAACGGAAGAAGAAGAAGAAGAAGATCTGCTCTTTGCTTGGAAGGTGAAGGTCACAGCCACGTATGTTTTTTGAGAGTTGCGATGTACTACCCAAGATACAACTATAAGCAATGTTTTAAAGGTCCAGTGCATAGTTTGCGAGAAACTGACCTAAATGCAACCCCCAAAGAAAGCCCAAGAGTAACGCATGTATCACTTGTTTCCACCCCTGCTCAATGGCAGCCATATTGGATGTCGCACAGAACTAATTTTGTTTTAAAAAAAAAAACCTTCACCTAATGATCATCCATGTGAAGTTTAGTCAAAACTGGCAAAGCGGTTTGTGAGAAGAAGTCGTTTGAAGCAAAAGTTAATGACGGACGACGATGGACGAAGAGCGATCCCAATAGATCACATTGATCCTATGGCTCAGGTGATCTCAACAAAATGCAGATGCTCGACTTCCGTGGTGTACAAATAAATACAAAGAAACAAAAAAGTAGTCTTTCTTTGTTTTAGTTGGGGATGGGGTGTTGTTGTTGGTGGGGTTATGGGCAGATTATGCCAATTAAAGCGCCCACTAGCAATTAGCACAATTTATTCGCGCGCATATTAAAAGTTGATGTTTGCGTGACGTCATGTTGTAAATAAACGTACGTCAATTGTTGATAAACTTTTTAACGTCACTTGCTGCTTCTCACAAATTGAAAAAAAAAGGATATTAAATTAACTTAAAAATATGTTTTTTGAAAGTCTCGTTGAATCCCTCAAAATCTCCAACAACGTCGTCCAAAACGTTGAGTCGATTTCAAACGTCTTATTTCCCCCAGGCCCTGGTTTTTGATCTGTACTGAAGCATAGCGTAAAGAAGAAATCAGAAGCGGTCCGGGTGACCGGGGCTACTGTAACCTTGTATCGAATATAGTTGGACAAAACTTTCGACTTTTTGGAGGAGGCTTTTCAGAACTTCTAAAGTAGTTTTCGGATAGTTTGTGTCCTTGGTCAAGAAGCAAGCTTTTCTTGATTATTTTACAGAGCTTTTCTTGATGCAACCTGGCACCTATGCTACTGCATGATAACTCAGCGTGTGAATAGACGAATGCAAACTGTGCCTGTCGGGGTTCCACCAGAAAAATTGAAGTTTATTGGCCTGTAGCAGGACCTTTCAAACTTATCTGTGTACCCTGCTATAAAAGAATACATATTTCATACACTACCTTCTTAGAAAAAAAAAAAAAAAAATTATTTGCACTTACGGTACAACTGCATTCATCCGTCCGAACTGGTTGAAATCAAAACATAAAATGAGCGGGCTTCTTTTCGTTCGGCTGTTTCCGTCTCACCCGCCGAAAGTGCCTTGTGACATTCTTGACCAATAGATGACCGTCCTCAATTAGGCGATCGCTCACATTGGTCAATTATTTTAGCGCCAAATGATCGAGCACGCACAAATCAAGCACACTGTTGAGCCCCGATCAAAACTGCCTCAACAAGTGTTTTCAAAATAATTATTCCGATGATCTACGGAAATGAGCGAGTTTGAACGATTGTGGTCAATCGGAACTGCCTCGTCGGATTCCGTCACACTTTTAAATCCAAATACCAAAAAGGACTGTTCCCTTCTCTGCTCTTTCATTGCAAAGTCATTAGTTAATATGTAATCTTTTTATAGGCAGATAAACTACACAATATAATATTTATGCATTTATTTTAAATACACTATTGTTGTAGTATACTCTATAATAGCAACTGATCTTTTTCTACTTTCTGTTCTAGGATGATAACTGTAAACAGTATTCTGTTTATTTCTGTACTAGCTTGTTTATACAGTTTTTCCTAATAAAGAATTGAATTGAATTGAATTGAATATTACCGAGTACGGAAATTGACGAAGAGTTCCGATCGCGATTGGGGCAATCGGAACTCTTCGCCAATTTCCGTACTCGGGTATAGTGGCTTTGAGAAGAATGGTCATACTACACCAATTCATTTTCCATAGACCTACCTTATAGCTCTAAGCTCTGTACTGAGTTCCCTAATGTAGAAAGCTATATTTTGTATTACTTGTTTAAAGACCTATCTTAGTTTTATCAAAAAAACATACAGAAGCCATACATTGAGTATGTTTTGAAAAAGCTGTTTGGGTCGGATGGTGCTGACCCAACTACTTGCATGTACAAACATGAGGAAAATGTAAAATATACTTCTTTCTTTGATTATGCAACACATTATGAATACATTGCACAAATGCATGATTTAACCTTTATAAGTACTCTTCAAAAGTTGAATTTCAATTTTTTAGCAAGATTTTTTTGGTTTGATTACCTTGACAACCAATCAAAATTAAGAGATTCTGTGTAATAGCTCCGAATTTACCCTGGAACTTTTTCCCTGCCCGCTGATTGGTTGGTAATTGGTGTAGTCCGATCTAATGGGTGCCGCTCAATGGTTTTTTTGCATCAAAATGCAGCATTTGGTTCGGTTTTCGATTGTAGCTCTCCGCAAATTAGTTCTCTTCTATATAATGTTGTATTGATGAAAATAATGCAGATTTGTCAGTGATTTTGATCAATTTCTTGATATTTTATCGCTATGATCGATAAATTTATACTTTTTAACAAAATAAATCCCCAAATATGTGTAGTTGAAATCAAAACGTTTCGGCCCCAAACAGTTCGTTCGGTCCCAAACAGTTCGTTCCATATAATGACTGATAGTTTGGAAGCATTTGTTGAGGTTTTCAAATATATACTTTAATATTACGATTGAATTGAAGGGAAAGGAGGAAGAGACATTGGAAATGATTATATCATATTCTGGGAGTGATTGTTTACCATTTTGTCAGTCGAGATTGATATGTCAGCTGCATGCATATATGAACTTGATATTGTATCAGTAAATCAATTAATAAAACCATGGATATATATGTACACGTCGTGTGTATGTAGATCTATGATAAAACTCTAAACAAAGAAACATATGACTCATGAAGTCCATACTGACGTTCATGGTACTTGATATATTGTTAAATTACGCTTATATGGCCTGCAAGTATATATGTGTTCTCCAATCCACAGACATTAGGGAACACCTTTGACATGAGGGTTAGTTTATTGCAAGTTATAGATCTTATACATATATCATCTCGTGAAAACATTCCAGATATCATATATTTAATATAAACAATATGAAAATAGTTTATTTAACACTATTACTATGTGATCAATGATTACATCAAATGTATTTGTTTTATAAGGGCTATATCAGCCTTTTAGAAACATCAAACATTTTTAAAATGTTTCAATTTCAATCGTAGGCTCTAGTGTGTTTTACAAAATATGGTTTACAGGAGGAATAACTTTTATCAATGACATTTTAAACAAAAATGGAAATCTTTATTCATACATAGAACTGAATGAACACTATAATATACAGTCAAATTTTCTTGAATATGAAGGTATTATAACTGCTGTCAGGAGTTATTTGGAAAACCTGAATATTGTGCATCTAGCCTGTAACAGCCAAACCCTATTCGTCCACTAATCCTATCCTTGATTCTACAAAATGAGAAAGGCTGTCGAAACATATATGACATCATGATTAAAAATAATGTATATCCCAAAGCATTTAAAGTAAATGGGAAAATGAAGTAGTTAGCATTCCAAACTTTGAATTTGAAAGATTTTATGCCTTACCTTATAAAATAACAAAAGATCTTAAGTTACCTTGGTTCAATTTAGAATCAACCATAGAATACTTGGAACCGACAGGGGCGTTCCTCAGGCTAATTTAGGTATATGCACCATCGAGTTTTGGATTCACAAATGTGCCTAACCCCACTATACCTTCAGTTTTTATTGCATTTTTTGCATTATTAGCCTTTTTTTAGCTTCTTTAATAGCCTGTACGCACGTGCGTACGTGCGTATGCCCAGGTACGCCCTTGACCAATTACCTTTTATCTAAAATGAATATTATTAATAACAATATGTGCAGCTTTTGCAAAAATACACCTGAAACTATCCAACATTTGTTTTGGAACTGTGGAACAGTAAAAGAATTCTGGTCAAAACTTCAAACTTATATTACAGAAAAATGCAATACAGCATTAGTAACTTTAACAGAAACAGATATTTTATTTGGAAATAGTAAATTTGATACTGTTTTGAGCAAAATCATCATGCAAGCAAAACTTTACATTTATCGAAACAAGATGCAACGTCAAATTCCACAGGTGAAATATGGCGTGTCTTTTGAGTATATATTCGGAAATATATATATATATAATATACAATCTGTTCAAATCTTACACTTATTGGTTGTCCCGTTTTCTCACAGTAGCCAATTTTATCTCATAGCGCACACGCTTCGAGTTTCGCCCTGGTAAGTGTCACGTGATCCTGTGACGTCATTGGTACCCACCGATTAGCCGTGTCGCATTGAGTTGTATAGTATTGTCTATGTAGGATTACATTTTATGGTACTTGTTAAAAATGCCGTGTGCTGTTGCTGGGTGAAAACCTTTGCATAAAGAAGGACAAGATAATAACCTAAGTTTCTTTCGTTTCCCTAATCGAGATAATGATATATTAAGATCTGAAGTGTGGTTAGACCGTTACCGAAGAAAATCGCCCCACTCGTCGAGAAAGTGGGAACCTACGAAAGACGCGCGAGTTTGTAGCAAACATTTTGAGTTGACTTCGTGGGAAGTCCATCCTATGGTTTCATTATCTTTCAATTTGGAGAACAAAAGGCTATGCATATTAAAAGCAACAGCGGTACCAACGATATTTGACTATACAAATGAGAAGTGCATTACCCTACGCCGTCTCCAAGCAAGTTGTATTCGCCTATTCGACCGGCGTTGAGGAGGAAATTCATACATGAAGTAAGATTGAAATTTATGTTCAATTATCTTAGCACCTCATCGGGTATACGTATGATAATTTGAAGAAATGTGTATAGTCTTAGATCTTTATATACACCGTGAATGTTTAGCTGTTGAATTAGAAGCATGCGTCTTTACGTGAATCAATGAAGAGTTGACGGCGATAATAATATGTAGCCGTCATTTTTTAAAATATTGCTAAGATCGTTCAGCATATAAATTTAAATGAATCCGGTGAAATAAACACTGTGTCTTTGTTCCCAAATTTTAATTTTAATAATTTTAACTTATAAACCCCCTTCTGCCAATAATGTTATAAATATATATTATCAACATATATAGGTCTTTGGATTTGAAAAAAAACAACAAAATGTTTCATGGATATCTATTACAAGGCAGAACATTAATAATATTACTAGCTTTTATATTAATTCAGTAATGTTTTATGGCAAAAACAACAATAACGCCTCTTAGCTCGTGCAATAAGTAAAACAAGTATAATAGAATAATATACTTTATATCATGGTAATTGCATATGTTTGGTCTGTTTTCGATCTGTATATCAGGAGTAAGTATACATGAGTAAGTATACTTACTAACTGTCTATATCGTGCTCATAATACATTTGGCTATATTATTTAAATCATAGTATTTTTCTGTCTTTGTGCGCGACAATTAGAGCTCGCATATCATGTGATATATCCGTCTTGTGCAATACGCGTCTGCCCTCGGCGGTATTACACCGTTCAAGTAATTGCAATAAACAGGAAATATATCCTAAAACTAGGTTTCCCTAAATGGTGCGTGCTTTTGTGATATACCGACGTATGTACCCTAATTAGGCTGTACTTCAATAGTGCACCGCAGTATTTGATTAGTCTGTATCGATATTTGGGGGCAGTGGAGACTAGAGAGCGTGTCATATTACAATCACCGCTCCTAGAGTGTTTGGTGTTAATGGCGACTTATGGCAAATATATAATACTATAGAAATTATATGCTGTTTCATTTATTATTGTTTTCATTAATTTTTTATCAATTATGGATAATATCTAATAAATATATTTGTTCCATGTCTACTTATCGGCAAAAAAAATCTGACGCTCGTATTTAGACCAGGTCCATGCATTCGGAATATACTACATTTCGCGGTTATTGTGTATGTACCAAGATATTGCAGTGTTGCGGTGACTTACTGTCAGATTTCGATGAAAACAATGTTTACGTTGTTTTTTGTTTGTTGTTGCTGTCAGTGTATAAAGACACTATTTTGTTAGATTAGTGAATTGTATAATGAACCGCTGAACGTAACGAATGACATGACACGATAGTCTTTACAAGCTCTCCATTTGCACCGCGTTCGACTTCATCATCAGTTGATGAATCCGATATATTTTCGTCCTCAGACACGTATTCTGGTTCGAAATCGTAAGGTTGCACATTGTGTAACCGTCTTATCAGGGGCATTTCCTCTGACTCGGTATCATGATCGCTTAATTCTCGCATTTTCACACAAGGTATACTGTTTTGCGTTCAGTCCCAATGTAAACAAAAATAGTTTGTTCCCAATGACGTCACTTCCGGTAATTCGCGCAAGAGTTTTTCCCCTTAGATTTTTTTCGATATTTTAGCAATGCCTGTTCGCCTGTTCGATTTTTATCTTTAAAAACATATTTTTACTGAACATACATCAATGGCATAGTAATAATCGTATTTATAATGATATTTAATACTTAAAAACATATCAAAAGCGGATTTGTTGATTTAGGACCAATTTCTGCTTTAACCTTTTAAAACTTATATAATATCTTTGTACAGAGAAACTAGGTAATCGCATATAAAAACTTAACAAGAGGCCCAAGAGGGCCTGTGGACGATCTACTGGCTAATATGGCTCTTATAACATCAATGAAGCGAGTGACTATCATCTTAAAGAGGCAAAATATAGACTTTTTAACTAAATCAAGAGCTATAACTCTGCCATTACTGGTCCGATCTGGCTGGTTTTCGAACTTGGCCTGTAGAGACAATAAAAAATTTAAAAAAAAAATAAAAAATAAAAAAACTTTAAAAAAACTTTAAATTATTTTTTTTTAAAAATTCAATAAAATAAAAGAAATAAATAAAATAATAAAAAAAAATAAAAAAAAATAAATAATAATAATATAAAAAAGAAAGTCGTAAAATCTGGTAAAGTTTGGCAAAGATCAGATGCAAAATGAAGGCCCTATCTTATGACGAGGCAAATTATAGCATTTTTTAACAAAATCAAGGGACATAACTTCGCTGTTACTGGTCCGATCTGGCTAGTTTTCGAACCTGACCGAGCTTTCATTGACATTTACAATCTGATAAAGCTTGGTAAAGATCGGATGAAAAACGAAGGCCCTACCGTCTTAACGAGACAAAATATAGCAATATAGCGTTTTTAACTAAATCAAGGACCATAACTCCGCTCTTACTGGTCCGATTTGGCTGGTTTTCGAACTTGTCCGAGCTTTCATTGATATTACCAATGTGGTAAAGCTTGGTAAAGATAGGATGAAAAACGAAGGCCCTATCGTCTTAACAAGGCAAAATATAGCAATATAGCATTTTTAACTAAATCAAGGGCCATAACTCTGTTGTAACTTGTCCGATCTGGCTGGTTTTTGAACTCATCCGAGCTTTCATTGGTATTAACAACTTGTTAAAGTTTGGTAAAGATCGGATGAAAAATGAAGGCCCTATCATCTTAACGAGACAAAAGTTAACGACGGACGGACGGACGACGGACAACTCGGCATCCCATAAGCTCTGCTGGCCTTTGGCCAGTAGAGCTAAAAATAAGTTTGAAACCATGTGGAGTCAATACCTTGCTATCTGTAGAACTGGAGTATAGAGATAATTTACTTAGTTGATTTTTCCAGTATCAAACTGTAGCAAATAAACTTAATGTTTTCATTCTGGGACATGCAAAGCTTAGCTTACTAATCAGAAATAACATACCCTTGCTTATATCTTGATCTTCCTTAATCAACCTTCTTGTTGTTTTTTATAGAAAAAATAATTATTTCGGAAGTTGTGTATATTAATGCTTTAAAACTATCCTAAAACATTGTCCTTTGATAATGGACTGCAGATTTATTACACAGGATGGGTTATTGTTTTTTCTCTTTCCAAAAACAAAATATGAGAAAAAATCAGTGTAGCATGAAACAATGTTTATTTTTGATACTATAACATTAAAATTATCTGCGTAAAGCAAGTCTGTATGTATTGATAATGTGGGTTTTACACTGGGTTTTGAAACAAAAAATATTCTTTAGGGCTTGCATGGCGCAGTCGGTAGCGCGGCGGATTTGTAACCGGAGGCCCGGGTTTCAATCCTCCGTGGTGCCACTGAGTTTCGTCGGTGTGTTCTTGGCCAAGACACTTTCCCTTAGCCTCGTCCGTCAGATGGGGACGTAAACCGGGCAGTATCTTGTATCGGTCTATCCTCCAAGCACGTTAAAGAACCATAGGAATCTATTCGATAATAGGAGTAGGGCACGGTTCCCGGATTCCTTTGTATCCTTCCCCTCTCTCTGGGGCGGCTCTAAATAACCTATACTGTGTTGTGTTGATGAGCCGTTAAACAACATTCAATTAAATTCATACATTTTTTATTGTTTTTTCCCCCCATAACCTAGCACTAGTCCTTCATAATAAGACTTCGCATTTTGTATATCGTATTTCACATTTCATGTCTCTTTTTTTTTCTTTTGATTTTTTAACTTTTTTTTTCTTTTGCCTAAATGCGAACAGTAGTCAATATGAAAAAATAAAGATCACAATAATGAAGATTAAACGTACTGTATGATATCTAAAAATGGATATATATTTACATAATTGTTATAAACTTCCATTCTTGGCATTGATCTCAGCTCTCTGAAGTGCCCAGTGAAATAACGGAGCTATTATTTTTCAACATTTCAATTAAAGACACCCGGTTAAAATGAGATAATAATATAATAACAGTCGTGAAAGAAAAGAATGTAGTTAGAAGAGTTTATGGATGTGTAAATGTCTTGAAAACTGGTCGACATCACATGTTAGGTTTCATCCTGGGCTAAAACGACCACTCGTTAGTCTCTGTTTGGCTACCAAGATTTAAAGGGCAAAGGTCATAGCAAAAAGAGAAGAATATGGACAAAAGAGGGCCTCAGGGAAGATTTTTGTAAATATATGGTAAACATATTTAAAAAATACCTATTATTGTAGCAAAATAACATTGTTTTTCATTTTAAGACCACAGAGTAATATAATAGGGCCTTAAAGATGATGAATTGAAAAGAGGGCCTCAGGGAAGATAATTTTACTAACTGGGCCACTGTCTTCTAAGAGCATTCAATGCATTACAATATTAGGTAAAATATTTTATAAGAGGCTCATTATTGCAAAACCAAAAGAGGGAAACGGCTTTCAAAGAAGAAAAGAGGGCCTCATGAAAGATGTTATTGCTAAATGGGCCATTGTCTTGTAATAGCTTCTTTCCCTCGTGGTCGTTCCAGACATGCTGTAACTTATGATATTCGATTGTTTAAATTGAATTTTATTACATTGAATTAAATTCAAAATTTAGAAATACTTAATCCAGCTCTTTTTCCGAACAAATTTTTACTCCCACCAGGATTTGAACCTGGGTCTTCTACCCTAAAAGGATAGACGTGTTTACCGATTACACCATAGAAGTGGTACATGTTTGTACTAAGAGCAAATGAACTAAAAAATTAAACTGAAGTTCCTAATTTCACAGCAAAGTAGTTAAACTAGATTTAGCCCTGGATTCATTTTGAATTCCAAACAATTTGACGTGGGATCAACGAAGTCAGTGTCACATATTGCAAACACAAGTTAAGACAATACTAACTGATGATAACACCTTTTAACCGATAATTTTGATCGGCAATTGGCTACTAATGACAACCCTGACGCCTATTTGTTGTGCTTAAAATATAAAGCAAATATAAATATGTGCCTAATAAATACATAATTTTATATATGCAATTAATATAACATTTAAGCATGAAATGATTTAGATGTGAGTTGGCTGATGGGAGTCATCTGACGGACACAGGTGTCTGTATCGTTGTTGGGAACTAAAAAAAAAATAAATTTTTTTTTTTTTTTGTTTTTTTTCGTGTTATTTGTTGAAAACAAACATATTTTACGTTTTCCTGACAAAATTGTCCAGGAGTATCGTAGTTATAGACAAGGTTTGTCACTATGTTTGGTCAACATTTGATACCTAACTGTTTTCATCAATTATTTCACTGGCCAAATTCAGATAATTATCCACAAATCTGGGCTGGTTCCATGGAACCGCAGATGTATGTTGTTCTCGAAACCGAAAACCGAAAACCGAAAAACAATTCGATCAAACCGTTTTTCTGTGACAAGTCAAAATGCTTCGAAAAACGCGATTTCCCGGTAGGTACACATCACTGTGGAACAAAATAAAGCATATTATTTACCGTTATATGATCTTATATCGGTGGCGATTCCCCGACTGTACCAGAGTCAATCAAGTCAATCCGAGATGATTTCAACAACGGAATGAGTAATAAACATAAATACCACGCTAACCTTTTTCAAATCGCTGCAATTGACGAGAAATCGCCAGTTTAGAAAACTGACCCCCAATATTTCGGATATTTCAGGCAATTTGTTTTTAAATGTTTACTTGGATGGGTTTTGTAAGCAGCGTTTTCATTGGTCTTAAACGCTGGGAACCACTTTACAAGTTTTACGCAGATCACCAGAATTCGCATGCCGACCAATGAAAACGCTGCTTACAAAACGGTAAATAATGTGCTTTATTTTGTTCCACAGTGATGTGTACCTACCGGGAAATCGCGTTTTTCGAAGCATTTTGACTTGTCACAGAAAAACGGTTTGATCGAATTGTTTTCGGTTTTCGGTTTCGAGACCACATACATCTGCGGTTCCAACCAGCCCAGATTTGTGGATAATTATCTGAATTTGGCCAGTGAAATAATTGATGAAAACAGTTTGGTATCAAATGTTGACCAAACAGAGTGACAAACCTTGTCTATAACTACGTTACTCCTGGACAATTTTTTCAGGAAAACTTAAAATATATTTGTTTTCAACAAATAACACGGAAAAAAAAATAAAAAAAAATTATTTAGTTTTTTATTTTTTTTATTTTTTTTATTTTTTTTTTTTTAGTTCCCAACACCGATACAGCCACCTGTGCTGACGGATAGCTGGCAACATCCGTAAGATGAGGGTCATCAACATGAACCTGGTGGTTCAGTAAATCTGTTGGCTGGTTGTTTGAATGATTTACATCATTTTTAGCACATGTTAGGCCATATATGATCATCGATATCATCCATGGTAGGGGCACACCACTTTTTCCTGGGTAGAAATAGTAGTGTATACCTTCTGCCCATTTATTCCAACTCGCAGTGAGAGAGGCGAGGTTTCAAACCATCCAAGCCACGGATGCAGTAAATCGGAATGAACCTTCTCAGCACATTAAACATTTAGGGCACTGCTCCCCGATTCAGATGTAACCTTTCTTAATTTTTTTTGGGTCCAGTAACTTCTAGGTATGGTTATATAAAATGTGTAACCTGTTGCTATAAATACTAAAATAATTTTCTCTGCTTTAACAAGGGCTTGCAACTTTCTATTAGATACGTATTATACAATGTATCTGTAGGCAGCATTAAAACAAATTAGTGACTGTCCCGTTCATTTGTTTTGTACAATTTAAACAGAATTAATTTGGTGCATATAGTATATATAAACCATCACGGTCTCTTTCAGCGTAAATCCATGTATATAAATGATGTCACGGTCTCTTTCAGCGTAAATCCACCTATATAAATGACAGTCTTCGAAATAGTTTTTTTTAAGCACTTGCCCCTTCGGGCAGACAACATAGAATTTCAACTTGCCCTAATCCATTTTAACTTGCCCGAAAAAAAAATCAATAAAAATGACTAAAAAACTTGATTTCTTATTGCATCTTTATTCTCTATATGAAAATAACAGAGAAAAAACAGTGTCTTCTGCCATTTCCATCTCATCATCATCATCGTCATCAGTAGGTCCATCCACATCCTTCAACCAGTTTGATGCATAAACATGATAAATGTCATAAAAAACTTGTTCAATCCTACATCACAGATAAAAACAAACAAGCAGTTTTGTGTATTTATATTAATAATGCACAAACTAAAGCTCTCGTAACCCTTTAAGTTGACTAAAGCTCTCGTAACCCTTTAAGTTGACTCGTACCCCCCCACCCCCCCCCCCCCCCCCCCCCCAAAGTATATTTTATAAATAGTAATAACCTACATGTTCTCACAACACCTGTTAAAATAGCAGGCTAATCATTACAAATTTAGAAACATACAAAACGCCCCAACCCAAGTCTAGAGTGGTGGGGATCAGAGATTCCAATTGACTGGTGCATCAACAAATCTAAGCCTTCACCACATACAAGTACATGTACCACCACCATGAAACAAATACAAGGCAGAAAAACTAAGATAATCTTGAATCTATCACCATCACCACTTTCATCGATTCAGTTTATTTTTGAGCTTGTTTACAACCAGGTCTATTTCAGATTGATATAAGTATTTATAAAATCTACTTTTTCGGGGGTACGAGTCAACTTAAATGGTTACGAGATTACTTGGTTACGAGATTACTTGGTTACGAGAGAACTTGTTTCCATATCAAGCATGCAGTGCTAGCAAATTGCAGCCTACAGAAATGTAAACAAACCTCTGTTTCTGGTTCTTCCGTCGGCGTCTGACTAGCACGTACAGGGCGACACTCCTCAGTTGGCGCCCACTGATGACAATATTCGCCGCCGCAAGCACAAACGAAACCTTCCATGTGTATTGAAAACACAACCGGAAACGTGATTTATTTTTGCTAGACTGGTTCTCTACGAGGCAGATTGCGCTGCCGAAAAACCGGTAAATCAAGGAAACCAGTCACTATATACGGGTCTGCCTAAACACCGGAGCGTTCGGAAAACACAAAGCAAGTAGCGCGTACGATTATTGATGTATTTTCGATTTAAATTTCCGAATTTGATCATTTTCGACCATTTTTTTCACTTGCCCGATCGGGCAGACAGGTTATAATTCTAACTTGTCCGCCGGGATTTTTACTTGTCCCGGGCTTCGGGCAAGTGGGTTATTTCGAAGACTGAATGACGTCACGGTCTCTTTAAGCGTAAATCCACGTAATAAATGACGTCACCGTCTCTTTCAGCGTAAATCCACGTATATAAATGACGTCTACGCTACATGTAACTTGAATGTTACATGTAGCGAACTGGAAATACAGTACAGTACTGAATCAATGTAATTTAGACTGTATTATGTATATTAGAATAGTCCTGTTCGGTTTAAAATAATTATATTCTTATACATGTACATATATATACAAAATGTATGCTCTATGTTAAAATAATAATAATAATAGACTTTATTTATTGAGGGTAACACATTTAGTTTGTGACTCTAACAGGTCCTGCTATTAATTAAGCTCATATAATGCTTTGAAAGCTTAAACATCATGCACAAATTCTAGCGGCATCTTGATTCTATAACTTTTTAATAATAAGACTAACTTTTGTCATAGATCTACATGCTGCTGTATATCCATGCTGTTATGGTATCCTGCATGAATAATGTACATGTATATCCTTGTTTCATAAGTTAATGTATCACTCCTACCTCACTTTTAACAACAATATTCCATAATTATTTATTATTGTTCCAAATAAATATGCCAGATATTTCTGTATAAACACACTCACTTGTGTTTGAATATAGTAGCACCAGTTCCATGTGCTAATAAAAGTCACATGACTAACTGTAACACAGTCAGCTCTCCTAAGGTCTTAATTAATTTACACATCAGAGTAACATTATAGCATATGGGTATCATAAATTTATTAGTATGAGTGCTGGATATCTGTATTAATTACCTTATCTCAAGTATTCATGATCAAAAGTGTATCATGAGTATTATAAAGTTATTACAGGGTCTTTATATATAAGACTCTGGTTAGTACTAAATAATCTGGGAGTAAGACTTTTTAATTCTTTCTGTAAATAAGCACTTACAATATATACATTTTTTTTTAATTAAAAAGAATTGTAGTACTTATTTGCATATAGTATAGTATTACCGGTATAATATAAAACACTTTTATAGTGTAGAATTTCTGTGTATCAAAAAGAAAAGATCTAACTACCACAAAAAATTGACTGTCATAATTACATGGCCTTACATGTGCTAAGAATGACGTAAAACACCATTCAAAGTAACTTGTTAGAGAAGAGCACACGTTGCATAACAATTTCTAAGTTAAAAAATTACCTGTCACGAATCCTAGACTAGTTGTAAATTTCGTGTTAAATTAAATGTATTTGGTGTATACGCGTAAAATACATCAATTTCACCGCAAATGTTTCAATTGAAAAAAATAACTTTAATAAATGATACTGAAAATGAATAATGTTAAAAATTTCTTTTTCTTTTCCGAATCAAAAAATGACATGTCCTTACACTGAAGCAGTTTCCGAATGATAAATCGACTAAGTTCTCATTTGCCGAAAAATTATGTAATGTCCGAATATTGTCCGCGGGAAAAAATCCGAAGTTCCGACAAATATTCCGAAGAAATGTATGGTTTTCTAAATTCGGACTTATTTTCCGAACATTTTATGTAATTTCCGATATATTTCCACGGAAATCTTCGCAATTCCGATTCGGACATCGGAAATTCTACAGCAAGATATATATAATAATAATAATAAATGAGTGATATTAGACCATAAAAGGTCCCCTTACCAAAAACATAGGCTTCTGGCGACTGTTTGCTGCAACTCTGCGGCAAACATTGCTGCAAAGCTGCGGTAGACTAGTTTGCGTCAAAGTTGCGGTACACTTTTACCATGCAAATGAAATATGCAGCCAACAAATATGCAAATGAGGTTCTGGTGATGTTCACCGCAACTTTGGGGCAGACCTCATTTGCATAGTAAAAGTGTGCGGCAACTTCTCAGCACACTTCATTTGCATAACACTTTTAGCTGTAATCTTCTGGCGATGTTTTGGCGATGTTTGCTGCTACTTTGCTGCAGACCTCATTTACATTGCAAACATTTTGCAGCAGACTTCATTTGCGCCGTTTGTAAAAAAAAAAAATATTTAGCTTGAAAACAGTTTGTTTTTTTCACTATTTAACATGGACTGCACCATATTTAAATAAATTGACATGATTTAAATAAATCGACACTATTTAAATAAATCGGCACTATTTAAATAAATCGACACAATTTAAATAAATGCTCTTGATTTAAAGTATATTCCATCGATTTAGATTATATCCTCACGATTTAACTAATGGTTTTGATTTAAATAATTGTTTGTGAATTCTAAATAAATGGACCTTTGTTTTACTAAATGTGCAACAATTTAATTAAATTCACTATATTTAAATAAATCGACACAATTTAAATAAACTGACACTATTTAAATAAATCCTCTCAAAATTAAAATCTGTCATTTCTGCATTACTTTCATTTTCATGGAGATGTCGAGCGCTGTCATTTTGCATTACTCCCATATTTATGAAGATGTCGAACGCGGTCATTTTTGCATTACTTCCATTTGAAAATCATGGAGATGTCGAGCACTGTCATTTCTGCATTACTCCAATTTTCATGGAGATATCGAGTACTGTTGAACGCTGCTGCCACTTCTTCATTACTCTCATTTTCATGGAGATGTTGAATGCTGTCATTTCTGCATTACTCTAATTTTCATGGAGTTGTCGAGCGTTGTCATTTCTGCAGTACTCACATTTTCATGGAGATGTCGACTGCTGTCATTTCTGCATTACTCTCATTTTTATGGAGATGTCGAGCGCTGTCATTTCTGCATTACTCTCATTTTCATGAAGATGTCGAGCACTGTAATTTCTGCATTACTCCAATTTTCATTGAGATATCGGCGCTGTCACTTCTGCATTACCCTCATGTTCATGGAGATATCGAGCGCTGTTGAGTACTGTCATTACCCTAATTTTCATGGAGTTGTCAAGTGTTGTCATTTCTGCATATAAACTCACATTTTCATGGAGATGTTGAGTGCAGTCGTTTCTGCATTACTCCCATTTTTATGAAGATGACGAACGCTGTCATTTTTGCATTACTCCCATTTTCATGGAGATGTCGAGCGCTTTTATTTCTGCATTACTCTCATTTTCATGGAGATGTAGAGCACTGTCATTTGTGCATTACTCCCATTTTCATGGAGATGTCGAGTGCATTCATTTGTGCATTACTTCCATTTTTATGAAGATGTCGAATGCTGTCATTTTTGCATTACTCCCATTTTCATGGAGATGTCGAGTGCTGTCATTTCTGCATTACTCTCATTTTCATGGAGTTGTTGAGCACTGTCATTTCTGCATTACTCCCATTTTCATGGACATGTCACTCACTAACTAGGCACCTGAATGGTGCCTGGATATGACAAGGATATCTTAGAATCAGCACCAGATCCAAGACAAACCAACAAACGTATATATACACACATCTACCTATTGAGGTCATACTGATCATATTATTTTGCACTTGGAATACAATTTTAATTTTTCTGGTTTTAAATGTTGGAGTTATCATGGTGTTTGGTATTTAAAAATGTGCTTGCAATGAACACAATTGAATAAATGTTTAAAAATAAGGTTCCACGAAACAAATTACACTTGGCTAAATTACTTGTTCAAGTGGAACGTCCTTTGACATAAAATACAAAGTAAATAATAAAATTCTGTATAAACTCTAAGTTTTGCGATGCTGTTTTGGCTAAAGCAGGTCAGAATGGAAAAGTTTGTCGTGATGTTCTGTGAATAAAGAAACGGCAAATCTGAATTTAAAACATTGTGGTGATGTTTATACGGCGTGCAAAAAAAATAAAATTGGATTGGTAAAATTTGTCGCAATGTTGTGGCGAACAAAAAAAACATGCAAGTAAGTTTGTGGTGATGTTATGGTGAACGTTGCAAATAAATAAATGTTTCTGGCGAATGTATAGCTTTTTGGCGAGTTTGCGGCAAATTCGACAAAGATTATCATAATGTTTGTGGCGACATCACCGCTAGTGACGAACATTGGGGAACAATTAAGAATTATGGTGAACAAAATTGTTCACTGCACTCATTTGGTAAGGAGGGTGCTAATGGACCAGGCAATATTTATCTGGGCATTGGGAATGGTGCAAAATGGCGCAAAATGGCATGGGACAGGTACTTTTTTTGTCGCGACAAACCATGGGACGATACCTATTTTTTCGTTTGCTTGCCATGGGACGTACATTTTTTTTTGTATAACATTTTTATTTGCACCGGTCCCAACCCCCCGATAAATATTGCCTGGTCCCTTATGTTCCTGAAATATATAAAAAAAATCCACATATTATATAAATGACGTTGCTGATCCTTCAGTGTAAATCCACATAACAACGTCACTGTTGCTTTCAGCGTAAATCCGCATGTTTAGAATCATCACTGACATCAGGGCTTTCCCCAGGATTTTTTTAAGGAGTGGTGGCATTTTTTGTTTACAAAGGAGGATGGGTGTGGGAAAGGGGGTGGTACCCCCTTCCCGCGTCAATTTTTTTTTAAATGCCAGTTGAAAAGAAGAGATTTGGCGTATATCTGGTATCAGAAGGATTGAATGAAATAATAAAAAAACATATTTTATTATATTTTTATTTCAAAATCTTTTAATAAAAAATGCTATTCTAATACCAAATGCAATTGGTGGCAACCTTAATTATTTAATAAAGAAAAAATTATATAATTACAAAATCTGCACTGAACTTCAATAAGCAAACTGATGATTTCTCTTTAAAGTTCCCGAAAATATTGATTAATTAGCGTAATTATCAAGATAAAAAATCAGTTAAATATGCTACCTTAATTATTTGATTGAGTTATTATTAAATAATTACAAAATATCTACCTCATTCATTATACTTACCGACAAAGCTGACGAATTAAACGTTTGATTAGTGTTCGTAAATTCATCCTACTAATACACGATAAACGTTCTATTAAATTATCCATTTAAACCCGTCATTTAGCCCCATGCGTTACAAATACCAATCAACGATACTGCTCTCCTTTAATCATGACCAATCATGACCAAATTGGGCAATAAATCAAATTTAATTAGCGGCACTCACTCATCTAATCATCTTTTGTTTACTTAACACTTAGCATATAACCTGCGACATAACACAAGCCCTGTGTATTGAGTACCACGTGACCGTCTTTACTGCATCAACACGCGTCATAGCTTCAGGCAGTTTACACACAGCCAGGTAATCAGCTGTTCAGTATATGGCCAAAGGGAAAACTGTATATTGATAGGATTAAGGGATCGCGGCAACGGATTTAAAGCATCGCGGCTACATTAAGGCGTGGCGGTAAGTCCCTTTCTGAGTTGAAGGCATCGCCACGCCATAACCATCGTCGAAACCCACGTTTGATTGATTACGTTATACTCCAGTGATGGTGGAGAGTAACGGAACAAATCACATGGGGGTATCCGACGATGCGCCATAACTGGCTGGGGAAAGCCCTGACTGTCAATTTACGGATAAATCCATACGTATAAATAATTTCACTGTCTCTTTTTGTGTAAATCCCACTAAATAAACAATTTCAACATCCCTTTTAGTATCAAGTAGCAGTGATAAACCATGTCACTGTCTCTTTCAGCGTAATTCCGTCTGTACAAATGATTTCACCGTCACTGACTTTCAGTGTTAATCCACACATATTATTAATAACTTCACTGTCACTTTCTAGGTTAATCTACATGTATAAATAACTTCTACTTTTTATTTTCAGTTTTAAATCTATGTATTTAAATAGATCAATATAACGTTAAGACCTGTTTAAGGAATTTTCACAGACATATTCTAACTATCTGGGTTCCATTAATTATGGGTGGGGTGTTCCTGGTGGTGTTCCTTGTTGTTCCAGCCAGGCAGTGTTCCTTTTATTGCGCGTTTTTTTTCCCAATATCCCCGTGCATCTGAAGCAAGTCTCCACTCCTCAAATGACGACTACCAGGGGTGTCATTAAGAGGCGGGGACTTTGACTTGTCTACCTGGCTACTATGAATACTTTTACTAGTAATACCGGGTTATATTGGACAGCCGGGGTTCTTCGGACAGTTCAAAAGATCTGTATTTATAGCTCTAATAAACGCGATACTACTGTAACTGCATTGCTATTCATGTCCGTTAACAATTCTGTCCTACATAAACACAATACGTAAGCACAAGTGATGAAATGTATTGACTGTTTTGATTGGTTGTGGACCAGATTGTAGTAGTGATCACCCTTTCGTTATCTAACTGAAAACTAAGAAAGCGCGGGAATTGTAAACATCGGTTTCACAACTAGAAAATAAAGGATAATGAATGTGAAATTCTTTTAAATTCGTTTTTCTTTTGTTTATTTAATAATTAAAAAAGAAATGTAAATGCAAAACATTTTCAATTTCAGGGGGAAAATATCAAAAGATAGAAAAAAACAAGTGTCCGATAAACCCCATGTGTAAACAGTAACTTTAACTTCGCATTGGGTTGAATCGGACAGAAATCTCACCTGAGACTATGACATTAATGAAGAGTGTTGAATAGAGATGTGCGGGTATTTTTGCCTGGAAAATAATAACCGTATCGCTTCTAGATCTAATAAATTAGCGACGAAGATTTAAATCTAAATAATATTTACAATTTTAACATTTCCCTCGTTACTTTACCAGAAACGCTAAGTAACGGATCGTCACAGCGTGCGTATAAACATGATTGCACATGTCGCGGTGCATAACAACGATCGCTGACTTGTAAAAACTAGACCGCTACGCCTTTAAAATAAAATTAAATGACTTCATATTAGTTGAAAAATGCATGTCCGATGAACCCTTTTTTTATGTCCGATACAACCCGCTGACTGTCCGATACTCCCCAGCCTATGGGTTATTACTTCAAACACGTGTTTACTCGATTAAAATAAATTTGCGGAATGTATTCGTATTATATAGCACATTGGATTGGAATCGTAACACTAGTACCAACCGAGTTTAAACTTGTATTGTTTTATTCTAACGGTGCGTATATAAGAAAATTCCCGAAGGTGTCCGATATAACCCAGTATTACTCAAGTATTTTATACAAGTATCAATAAAAATACCCGGCTATTCTGCTCTGGGTGCCGCTTACTTATAAAGGTGATGACACCCCTGCTCTACTCTGCCCTGTATATATTGGTGGGGCGTATGATCAGATCATTGATACCATGATCATGATGCCCATGGGCCATGGCATGTGCTCGCACTTTATTTAGTTTTAGATGAAGAAGAGGTGAAACTCTTATAAATTAAGAAGCGCCCACGTTTGACAGGAATCACCATATTGTTTACCTTAGTATGAATACATTATTATATATCAGGAATCTCTATGAATACTCCCTGATAAAACAAATAAATATGTACCGCATTTTCGGAACTTGCTAGCAGTCGCCATTTTGTTTATCTTATAACTGAAGAAGTAGTCTGGTCAGGTGATTTCCATATATATAGCTAGGGACCAAAACCCAGGTTTTAGGACCCAATCTAGACACGCCGGACAAAAGCATCAAACTTTCCTCAAATGTGTGTTTTATATTTCTGTGTATTTTTATGGGTTCCCAAAGGTTAGTGAATCCCTAAATGTATTAGCCTAGGATAATATGCACACCGAATTACCGCACCGCGGATGAAGTCCTGAAAAATCAGGAGGGCACCTGCCGAATATCAGTGATGAATTTGAAAAATTCGAAATGACGTCAGTATGCAAAATCTTTACATTCTGTTAGCCGGAAAGCAACGGCAATGAAAATAGTGCACTGTTGCTAAGGGGGCAGTCCTCAGTTTCGCATGAATGTAAATCAGAAAGAAATCAACTAAGCAACTTTTAGGTCCATGGATGCATGGTATTTATAATACTTATGAAGCACATGTTTGATGTTGTTTTCAGTTTTGAGTACTTCTAAGTTTATTTTGGTGTATTGGAATATGCATTCTTTGGGTTTTTTGGAGGCTATAAATAGAAATATGTGAACCAATCAAAAACTTTCTAAAAATAGGTAAAATGGCTGATTTTCAATCACCGGGAGATCATCATGGAATAACTTTTTAAAACGCCGGACTAGGTATGTAAAATTTAGCATTTTCTGATATGCAAGAGCATTATGAGTGCAGACATGACCCTGATATGTGTAGGAATTTTTATTTTTTTATTTATTGACATTTGAAATATTGCTAAAATTGTTTTTTTAACATGTTTTGAGGGGTGGGGCAATCTTAAAGAAATGGGACTAAAGTTGTACAGAAAATGCTTTTTGATACTTTTATTTGGTATGGAAACATGGGTAATTTTATTGTCTTCTAAGAAATGTATGACACAATGATGATGTGATTTATTTTTGCTCTAGGATTCAGGCTAAGGGCTTGTCATGGGTTTGATGATTGAGAAATGTACATTAAACTGTGGAGTGCCCCCTAAGCTGTAGCTACATAAACAATATGGACGCTTGCCACACCTGTTGATGTATAATTTGCGTTGCATGTTTGTTATTTACAATACATATGAAGGTTTTATCACTGCTTTCACGTAAATAAACTATAGATGGAGCAATCGGCGAAATGACATTGCAAAATGTTGAAGATAACTTTGATTTTGAATGCAAATTCGTTTTTGGCGGGAATCTGACGCGCGTCACGCTAGTATGACGTAACCAATATGGAAACCTGCGTTTTACATTCGGGTCATGCTGCAAAGCAGTGTACGAGATGTTGCGAATGGTACTCTCCGAGTCGGAATCCCGAGTGACGGAATCCGTCGAGGCAGTTCCGATTGACCACAATCGTTCAAACTCGCTCATTTCCGTAGATCATCGGAATAATTATTTTGAAAACATTTGTTGAGGCAGTTTTGATTGGGGCTCAACAGTGTGCTTGATTTGTGCGTGCTCGATCATTTGGCGCTAAAATAATTGACCAATGTGAGCGATCGCCTAATTTAGGACGGTCATCTATTCAGTGGGAGCGCCAAGCCGCCGCGGAGGGATATTTACTTAAAAACGTCACGCGCAAAAAACGTAAACAAACTGCGTTTTGTGCAGATTTCAGGATGGCGGTCAAAATGACACCAGTGATGTAAACTGTATTCAACTGACAATGTACAATGATGACACACATAAACATATGCATCGATTCGTTTGTTACAGAATGAATTTTAAGTTTTTATGTGTTTTGTCGATTCTTTTTTATTAAAAATACGATTTCTAGGCTTTTACAAATGACCGATCGTTTCGAAAATTTATGTGAAATTTTAGCTTTTAATCAAATTGATAATTACAGTTTGTTCTTATAGCGAGAAAAAAGACGAAAGCATTAAAGTCAAGAAAAAGTCTTCCTCTACAGACCTGTAAAATTTCATCAAAATTTGTAAAAAGTACTTTTTTCTACCCAAAAAAACGTTTCATGACCGTTCATAAAATTACACACAGAAAAGTGAGACTCCCTTAAACCGTGTGCTTCATACAAAAACCTTTCAGAATCATATTTTTATTAGTACAATTAAAACATAATTTATACAAGCCATTTCCTTATAAAATAACCATCATTTTCATGGCCTATTTTTAAAAATAAATTTAGGTCTATGTTGTGTTATTGTGAAAATTATTTCAGTCAACAAACATGCGAAAGAGCAAAATGTCTGCTGTTTATCGATCGACTTAAATTTTTTTATTTTGTATCTCGATTTGTATGAAGATTTTAACAGCGAGAAAAAAGACAAGAACATGAACGATGAGTTTAATCCTTCCTCTGGCAGTATGTGAATTTTCAAGAGAATTTGAAATAAGTACTTTTTTCTACCCAAAAAAACGTTTGGTCACTGTTTTACGCAAGCGTTTCGAACGTTGTTTTTGTGTGGTTTTGTTACACGGCATGGAATACAGCATGCAATACATCGGTCAGCTCCGTGTGTGATAAATTCTGAAATTACCTGATATATTGTAGTGAACAGACAGTCGATAAGAGACAAAATATTTATGCTAACATGATATATTTTAAATTCGATTGTTATTGAAAATATTGCAAAAAAATCAATACCGTGTTTCCCCGAAGACCACATTCCAACACAGAATTGTGACGTCACAATGCTTGTACTAGTATAATCACAGGGTGAAAAGGTGTACGCGGACAATTTTTTAATTGTCAGTCGAAAGGACGTGTGTTTTTATTTATTTATTTTGGTCGAAGAGCCTTTAAAAAAAGTATCATTGGCTATTATCCTTTCGACCCATCCACCCCCGCCCCACCCCACCCAGCACATTTTTTTTAAATGGACAGAATTAATCTAAAATGCGAACTATGATTTTAAATGTATTTTAAAGGCCATTTGGATTGTCGACGCAAATATAATATGAACTAGGGCTTTATTGATTTGAACAGCGACCGCAGAGGGAAGTAAGATGAGTGAATAGTCCAATTAGACATGCCATCACCAGGGCTCCAGCTCCTTAGGTTCAACTCCTTTTCCACTGTGTAACCGAGGCCTCTTTTTTGAAAGTCTGTTAAATAGCATCTTTGAAACAATCTGTGTATTAAACCGTGCCAGCGCCTTTACATCTGAGATACCAAGAAAACATGATTGGCAATCGACCACTTACATGTATGTGTACCCTGCTGCATCCCCTCCC
This sequence comes from Cyrtodaria siliqua, assembly GCA_037043455.1. NCBI lineage: Eukaryota > Metazoa > Mollusca > Bivalvia > Adapedonta > Hiatellidae > Cyrtodaria > Cyrtodaria siliqua. Next base: position 90,256 of record JAWPHD010005484.1, on the reverse strand, counting down.
CTCACCTCCCCCACCCCCTCCACTTACACAGTTTAACTCATCTTAGTGGGGCTCGGGGTCCCTCCCGCCCTCACTCCGTTTAACTTATCCTAGTTGGGTTCGGGGTCATGCTACCCGTATTATGTTTTTTTGTTACAATGCGCGTTCTGACGTATATTTCAGAGTTATAAAACGGTAGATAATGGTAAGTACACACATGTACCTGAAAACCGCCCTCACTCCGTTTAACTTATCCTAGTTGGGTTCGGGGTCATGCTAGCCGTATTATGTTTTTTTGTTACAATGCGCGTTCTGACGTATATTTCAGAGTTATAAAACGGTAGATAATGGTAAGTACACACATGTACCTGAAAATCCCCCCCCCCCCCCAACAAACCCCAGTAAAGTAAAGTAAGGGATGGGCAGAACCCTGCAGTCTATAGGGTAGATAGGCTCGCGAGGGTAATAACCCTAAACTTAGTATCCTTTTGTAGAATTATTTTTTCAATAAAATTCGGATTCGGCCGGGTTAGCGATGACCAAGACACTTTCCCTTAGTCTCGTCCGTCGGATGGGGACGTAAACCGGGCGGTCCCGTGTATCGGTTTATCCTACGAGCACGTTAAAGAACCGTAGGAATCTATTCGATAACAAGAGTAGGGCAGTTTCCCAGATTTCTATGTATCCCTTCCTCTCTCTGTGGGGTTTTAAGGCGCACCAACACATTACAGGTTATATTGCGCCTAACAGGCATGAACATGCCAGGCTCATCTTCCATGTACATCGAGATAAAATATGGAAAATGGGCCTAGAACCTTCTCACCCTGAACTGCAGAGTTGCTGCAAATTCTATCGTAAAAACTCCATTTACGCTGGAGCCACGTTTATTGTTTTTCTGCCACTGCTCTTAGTGATGTGAGCGAGATGGCACCTGAAACAATGCAGGGGTCATGATGAAGACCTTTAATGAGCATGAACAAAAAATGACAAAATGAATATGAATGGGGGGTGGGGGGTCCTACCCCTCTGCATGTGACGGTGTGTTTGCAGTGGTTGTACTCTACCCCGGCAACCACACGGGGCTCCTCTCTCTCTGGGGCGGCTCTAAATAACCTATACTGTGTTGATGAGCCGTTAAACAACATTCAATTCTATTAAAACGTATATTGTCTCGTGGTCTAGCTTGTGTGTCGTCTCAACATGGGATAAATAAGAGCTATTAACATTGTATATTTACTTATATATATTAGGCAAAAAAAAAAAATACCTGTGTTTCCAGTGGCCCGACCGACCCTATTTTTAAGGGGCCGACCCTAAAACTTTTTATGAAAAAAAAAAAAATTGTTCTGAACAATGATTTATCACAATATATCGAGGTAAACTCACATCACAGAGAAACTTTCAGCTGTATCATCAACTTGAATGGGGTTATGATATAAATACATGTAGAATCTCACAATATCTTGCTCCGAAAAAAAAAGGAAAAAAAGAAAAAAAAAGAAAATGCCTACCTACCGACCCTATTTGTTTAGAGCATGCAATAGGAAACACACCTATTTTTTTGTTTGGCCTTACTATATTTAACTTATAAATCGGTTACTGTGCAGCTTCTTCTATTTTTTAATTTTCTAACGTACTTAAAATTTTAAGATGGTCGCCAAAATGAGAAAAGCACGAAAAACAGCATCATGTATTATAACACACAAATCTGTCATGTGCTTTTGTCAGCAAGGACATTTATCATTCCTGATTTATTTTAAATGAGTTGGAGGCGGTCTGGAAGACTATAGGCGTCTGTCTATTCAAATACGTAATGCGTTTCATTTTCATATTCAATGTACATAATATTATGCTCTAACCACAACTTTGCCAAAATAAAATTCATAGTTATTGAACATGTCAATAGCATTGAATAATTGCTAAGGAAGAACGTTATACATATTTTCATAGAGTAAGACGAAAATGTGTGTTTCATGAACATAGGTAATAGAGGATCTTACATGAGAGCTGACAGAGCTTAAAGTGATCCCTAAGCGTCTGCCATGTCCACTGGCACATATATATATATTATAGGGAGGTCAAGTTTAGTTTAAATGTTGGATATACTCAGGTTTAATGAATTCATAAGTCATTCAACTGAAAAAGTGATCATTTGTTTAATAGGCATGTCAATTGAATTGGGGTTTTAAGGCGCACCAACACATGAAAAGGTTATATGGCGCCTAAAAGGCATGAACATGCCAGGCTCATCTTCCATGTACATCGGGATAAAATATGAAAAATGGGCCTAGAACCTTCTCACCCTGAACTGCAGAGTTGCTGCAAATTCTATCGTAGAAACTCCATTTACGCTGGAGCCACGTTATTGTTTTTCTGCCACTGCACTTAGTGATGTGAGCGAGATGGCACCTAAAACAATGCAGTGGTCATGATGAAGACCTTTAATGAGCATGAACAAAAAATGACAAAATGAATATGAATGGGGGGGGGGGAGGTGGGGTGGTCCTACCCCTCTGCATGTGACGGTGTGTTTTCTGTGGTTGTATTCTACCCCGGCAACCACACGGGGAAATAGGCATGTCAAACATATAATACATACTGGTAATGGCTGTGAGTGAAATGTATAAATTATTGGTGCAATATTATCAACAGTTTAGTAATATAATAATAACTATTAGCTTTGCACTATTCTATTATTAATATTAATGATTGCAAAAATGTGAATTATGTAGAAAAACTAATGGGACGCTGCGAGTTGTTAGCTTTTCAGCAAATCAAGATTGCTGTGTGTCTCTTTAAGGTCCATAATTAATATGTTAATACAACAAGTTACAACCCTATGCTGTGTTTTTTTAAAGTTGTGTCACAGGTTTTGAACATAGTTCAGCATCAACATGTATTCTCCGTTATATGTACGGTGTACATGAAATACTATCACTTGATCACTTTTAATAATATACAAAATATGTATTTTATATAGAACCTATATAGGCCAAATATAATAAAAATTAAACCTGTGTTTACATATCATTGTCAATAAAATTGGGCCAGTATATTTATTTGGTATCAAATATTTACTTATCATTTTTTTACTACATGAATTATATTTAGACCACAAGATCATTAAATAAAGAAGAATCTGACTGGCTGCAAGCTTAAACATATTAAAACAGATTATATTATTTTTTTACCTCAGAATAACTGATTATTATTTTATTCCCAATAAAAAGAGGAGTCAGCAGTGTATTAAGGGAGTTGGTCTGGTTTAATACAGTAAACACAGACCTGTATATTTAATTCGGTCTTAGTCAATATAAAATTTACTGAAAAAGATTACCAAATGTTGTTGTTTTTTAATACTGAGAACGTATGTAATGTTTAAGATCCTTTTCATGCTTTAATACTGTCTCTCAGTTCCACCTTTCAAGGTAAGGTTTCCAGATGTTTTAACTAGATTTATTTAATTATTATTATTATTTTTTTTTTTTTTGGCATTGATGTGAAATGCTTCCCCACCATACAAATAAGTTCTGCTTACAAACCTCTATGAAATCCATCTTGTTTTTGTGAGCTCCTCCAACCTCACCTCATCCAACCAAGAGTCGTGTTTCAGATCAGAATATGTAAGATGCAGGCATCATTGTCTGTGAGACTGATGTCTCCCTATGAAAAAGATAATGACACAGTGTATAAACGAAATTGCCAAATTTCATTTGGATCTGAACATTTCTGGATCTGAACATTTCTGAACATTTCGCTGAAAATAATAAATAATAATTAGATAGATCTATGTATTCAATTCTTATTTCTATGTACTGTTACTTAGAAAATGTGTTTTTTTTCCACAAAATTGGGAAGAGGCCCAGGCCTGTCCATTTTGGGGAAAAAAGACAAGCTTATTTCTCATTTTGGGAAAGATGTAATATTTATTATTTTACCAATTAAGTTAATTTGACAATAATATGCTTTATTTATATTTTCAGCCAACAGTTATTATAATTACTGTTTCTCAGTCAGAACTGACTCCACAGACAAAAACACATTAATGCTTTTTCTCAAATTCTGAGACACTGCTGCTTTTTGATTGGCAAATATTTCTGCCACAACTGGGGATAAAACAGTCAAATTCTCAACTGGGAAAGAGGCCTTTTAGAGGTGTCTCTGTTACATAAGGTAAAAAAGCCCTGTTCATGGTACACAGATCACTTTAGCAGAGTCAGTCACATAAAATAGAACTGGGATGTAGTGTATATTTTGTTTTTAATTGAAAACCAAGTGTTGCAGTATTTAGCATTTCATTGAACACATTTTAAGTAGGGTTTGTAGAGAAAATATGGGGGAGGGACGTAGAAAAGAGGGGAAGTGGGTTGGGGATAGTGGTGGGGGCAGCAGGACCTTTTTACCAGTTTTGGGGAAGGGGCCTTTTGCTCTTAAATGGGGGTGGAATACATAAATGGGGAATGAAATTTCCAAGCTAAGTTTAAAAAGTGGGGAAGTCTGCATGCTTTTAAAAGAAATGAGAGTGGGGAATAGGCCTTTTACAGGCTTCTTCAAAGAAGGGTAAAAAGTCCATGGGGAGGGTATGCGTCAGCTGCCTGTGGGTAAATGTAGAGAAGGGGGTGGCAGGGATGTGGTTTAGGAATTGCTGTGTCCCATGGCCATGCAGCATATGTGGGGTTTGACTCTGGCCATTACAGGCATACCATAAGATACCCCTTCACAGGGTTCAGAGCTGAGGGTCTCCCAGCGGTTTAGGGGAACAAGGGAACATATTTTTGGGGGACAAAGCAAAACGTTTTGGGGATCACAGGGTCGTATTGTCAGGGAACAAGGGAACATGGACCACCCCTGGAAGGGCCTCATGTCTATGGCTACAGGGTTGTTATACAAACAAGAATGATTCTGAGAGAGGAATCATATGAATAATTCAATGAAATCAACAACTGTCACGGCTGATCCAGTATGTTTACTATTTACACAGTTTGTCAACATTAATACCATCGATGTGCTTGGCAAATTTCAAGAAAACACTGCAAAAACGGTTACTAGAAAGACAGGAATACACAGAATCACCGGAATACACCGGAATACACCGAAATACATGTATTAAAGGCATTATTTATGTAATTAATGGATAATAACTGATTATTTATGATTTAAATAGTAATATATCCACACAGAAGAGTGATTTATGTGTTTTGGGGGCTTATATACGCACACTAGTCATACATCTATAGCAATACTTCATACTTATCTCCCTTGAGGTTACATTGCACCATTGCGTTTGTGCTTCCGTGGTGTATAGTCAAATAGTGCCTAATAAAAAACGTTTCCCTGCCTTACTAGTGATACAAAATGCATGCTTTTGATTGCTTTTTGTTATTATTACCTATAATTCAGCCAAATGATATATTGTAAACATTGATTAGTGTTTGTTTGAAATATTTAATTATAACTGACATAGACAGTAAAGTGAAAGTAGAAATGGGGTAAATCTATCTGTGACGTGTCAAAATAGAATGTGACGTCATTCAACAGATTGGCTTGTTCTTATATGATACGACCCCCTGTTTTTATTGCATTTTTATATTGGCGGACGCTCGATCGTTTGATTGATATGTGTTTTAAAATTTTCTACGGAGAAAAATGCGCGATTTTTATCTCTTGATATACATTCGTCCTATATTAAACAAAGAAGGAAAATCAATGGTGCAATGTAACCTAAAGAGAGCTAAATGGGATAAATCGATTTCTCTTGGATTCGTACTTAAAGTTGAATTTCAGATGAAAACTAGTAAGCAGAGCTCTGAAACAGACACTGCATGTGCTTTTATGTCGGTTTTGAGTATATTTAGTCAGTTTTCGTGTCTAACAACCGTAATTTCGAGTTTCAGCTTTTTGTGGGTCTTAAAATGGCGTGCCTGGGCTACTTCTTTAATTGAAGTTTAATTCTTTGGTATGGAAATGTAGGCTGCTGTTTGTGGAACATGTTTTCAAGACTTTAGCTTAAAAAAATAAAGTTTGGTAGGTTTGCCACCACTAAATTTTTCCCCTACCCCCCAAAAATAGGATATTGTGAACAGTTTTAGAAGGTTAAACTTGTAAACTATTATTAATATACATGAAAACACTGACTTTGTAGCGTACGGCTATTATCAATTTTGATTTCAGTGGAATTTGTGGCATGTTTGAGCGTGTATACACCACTTAAAGTAGACAATATCCCACAAATTGATGGAATTTTACTAAGAAAACACGTTTTGGTGTGCAAATCTGAATATTGTACATATGCAAAGTCCTGCTGGTTACTAAAATGCATGTTTTATTGATGTTTATTGAATTATTTTGATAATTTGTCAAGTATATTGCCAATAAATGTTATTTCATATGACAATTCAAATAGTGTAAAACTAAAGAAAAAAGTCGTTGAATTTGGTCAATTTCAACTCTTTCTATGCATCTTCAAATGTCCATATCTCGGTCAATGCTTGTTCGATTTGCATACATTATTGCATTTTTGAGCGTGATATATAGCTGAGAATATAAAAACTTTACATTTAAAAATTATGAACTTTGTGTGCTTCTCTTTAAGGTTACATTGCACCATTGCGTTTGTGCTTCCGTGGTGTATAGTCAAATAGTGCCTAATAAAAAACGTTTCCCTGCCTTACTAGTGATACAAAATGCATGCTTTTGATTGCTTTTTGTTATTATTACCTATAATTCAGCCAAATGATATATTGTAAACATTGATTAGTGTTTGTTTGAGATATTTAATTATAATTGACATAGACAGTAAAGCGAAAGTAGAAATGGGGTAAATCTATCTGTGACGTGTCAAAATAGAATGTGACGTCATTCAACAGATTGGCTTGTTCTTATATGATACATGACCCCCTGTTTTTATTGCATTTTTATATTGGCAGACGCTCGATCATTTGATTGATATGTGTTTTAAAATTTTCTACGGAGAAAAATGCGCGTTTTTTATCTCTTGATATACATTCGTCCTATATAAAACAAAGAAGGAAAATCAATGGTGCAATGTAACCTAGAAAGAAAACATCATAATGCACGTCATTGAAATAAATGAATTTATTCTTGTACAAACATTTAGTGTTTTTATTATAGCTGATTGAGGCCGCTGATTGATACTGCATCATTATGATCAGAAATAAGCGTAAACAGTAAAATACATATTGTGTAGAATATACATGTATAGCATCAAAAATAATATTTTGTCAACAATTAATGTTCAATGTATTAAATAGCTTGTATTGTATAAATTATTAATTCATAGTCTTTATTATTCAGTAACAAATAATGTTTGTTTTAAAATTTAATACAATACAATTTTAACAAATTGGCATTATCCTCTTAATCCATTACTCCTGTCCCTGGTTGTCTTTGTGGCTCAGAGAAACAATTAACACCCCTTTGATATTATGAAACAATCAGTGGCTAAGACCCGGCCGCTAAGACCAGGTTGAACATGTATTTCTATTATAAATAAATTATGACAGGTTTCTTTTAAAGTTAAACAAAAACCGGATCTAATTTATAACAATCTAAAATAAAAATATGACGAGGTAACCAGACCGAAAGGACTGCAACAAATCTACGACAAACAAAAATATGAAATTGAAACTATTGGGGTCAAATTTAACGAAACTTGTAATCGGCTCGGATGACGAACAAGCGTTCGTGAAGGCCATTACCACTGAATTCCCTGAATCGACTCATGTTCTATGCACGAGACACTTAAAAGGAAACGCTAGACACCACCACATATAGCCTAGCGTCTACACACAAACAGTACCAGACCTCAAAGACTTAACTGGTTATCAATGACCGACCAGCAACGGACGAATTTGTTCAACCTCTATCGCCGTTATTTGGCCAATGGTGCTACATACGCAACTTCAACTGACGGAAAATCTACTGTAGTCGCACCAAGGACAGACGGTAAAAAATCAGGTCAAAAGAAACGTAATATAAACGTAAGGACATTGACGGTTCACGGAAAGAAACCAAAAATGAAGATTAACCATGTAGTTGTCACAGCCCTTTCATGTATCATTGCAGTGCATACGCCGTGAAGCCCTGTTTGGCTGCCTCTGGCGAGGTGGTATTGCACTGTATTCAATACATTTGTTTCTGCTAACTGACCATATAAACAAGCACTGGAGATTACTTTATAATGTGTAAGTGTGCGCGCGTGTGTGTGTGTGTGTGTACGTGAGTGAATACTCATATAGGTCAAGCAGTTTGTGTATATTTTGTGTGTGTGTGTGGGTGTGCGTGCGTGCGTACGTGTCAGTATCAGTATCAATGTGTGCGCACGTGTGTACGTGTGCGTTCGTACGCGTGAGTGTGTGCGTGTCACTGTCACTTTTCATTAAACTTATGTTATATTTGTAATATAAATAAGTTGTCTTTATCTTATCTCAAAAACACTGGAACATTAACTTATATTATTACAGATGCAATGGTTTTTATCAATAAACATTCGTATGTTACTCTTTAATAATAACCTGTTATTCAAACATATTCTCATTATTTCCTCCGAACGTCCATCTTATACATGTGTTGTAAAATGTGTGTTAGTGCTATCTGTACTTTAAAAAGCATGCTTAATCTTTTGACTTATGTCAATTATTTGCTTTATAAATTGTTAAACAACAACATTATGATAGATCTATACGCTTACATGTGCTTGTAATAAATGTATTATTAAAATATTTAAATACTTATTTGTATTTTTATGCCACTCTATGCAAGCATAAATAAGAAACTTGTGCATTATGATGTTTTCCTTCAAGGGAGATAAGTATGTAGTTTTGCTATATAGGTGTATATAGTGGTGACTAGTGTGCGTATATAAGCCCCCAAACACGTAAATCACTCTTCTGTGTGGATATATTACTATTTAAATCATAAATAATCATTTATTATCCATTAAGTACATAGATAATGCCTTTATTATGTGTATTTCGGTGTATTCCGGTGATTTGGTGTATTCCGGTCTTTCTAGTAACCCTGCAAAAAGAGTTGTACATGTACACATTTGAACTCACGTGTTATTTGCCTGCAGAGTTCTAAGACAGTCAACTGTTTCCTTCATTACGTTAACCTGTGTATATTTTCAATTGTTTATCCCAGTGTGAACACCCTGCATCAGATATCGCTATCGAAACACAGTGGATTCAACGTTTTCCAACGTGTAAACACATTCTACGTATTGATGACGTAATCCAAAACTGACATGTTACAAAAAGTGTTCACTAGGTACGCGTAAAATTGATAACTGCGGTCTGAATCGACGTTTTTACAAAAAAAAATGGCGGCGTTTTGTGATTTTTTTAATGAAATAGTCCGGCAAACACTAAAAAAATAATCCCTGTCGCGGAGAATAAAATTGTGGAATTATGAATTCCTTTATAAAGATAAATCGATTTCAGCATTGTTCAGTAGTTGTTATATTATTGTTGTAGTATGTTCACAGTATTTATGAGAGCAACATTACGGTAGTATCCCTCCAACCCCGTGGGCTTCCCCCCTCCGTAACCCGTACACACAATACGTTGTGTATTGCCGAGAATGCGTCTTTTATTCAAACCGATTTATTTCGTCATTTTAGAAGCGAGCATAATAACAAAATCATATAGATACATCTCTCCTCTGTATATATGTAGAATTTCAATAAACGGAGACAAGTACTAATTAAGTAACATAACCGTCCGACCCAAAGACGGCAACATTCATATTCGGGCCATTCTCTGGGAACTTGGATTCTCTCGTTTTTTCTTGTCCCAGTGGATTTATTTATTTGCTTTTGCAAGTTTGAAATAGATTTTCGCCCATGGCATTAGGGTTTATAACATTCTAAATATATATATTGAAAATATTTTGTTATTTCTTAATTTTTAACTATAATTAGCATTATTATAAAAAAAGAATTACCGTCACGAAAGAGGACAAATTGTGATAGTAACATTTTTAAGTACATGTTTTACGGCAAGTACATATATCATATATGTTTTTGAAATTGATTAAGTAAGAAAAGTGTATTGTTTTCCTTCTAAAATGAAAGTATTATGAATAAAACCTTAACAATACCTCCTTTTTTAAAAAAAAATATATATACCATTTTACCGTCACGCTCGTGAAGAAAAATGTCCCAATTAAGGGTCATTAAAAGTTGAAATGTGTAACTAAACACATACACACATCCAAATACATTTTACAGGTTAATTGTCTTTGTAAAGGTATTAATTATATACTGTATGCAATGTTCTAACAAAATACGCAAATGAAAATGAAATTTAAGAATATAAACAAACAAAACAAATGTCCCACGGAAAAAGGTTCTCTACCGTCACGATGTTTGGTTAAGCCGTATTCGAAACTGCAACCAGTCTTGAAGAAGATTCTGGCATCACTGATGACGTCATGCTGTCAGAACGTCATATCCTTTTTTTGGTAGATGAAAAGACATTGTCTTAGAAATTAACATTTTATGCTAACGTGTAAAATTAATCTAATGATAAATGGACATTAAATGGAAGGGCAGTCTTCTGAAATAGCGTTTTTGGATGATCAAATATTTTCACTAAACATTGTACAAAATACGCAAAAGCAAATAAATAAATCCACTGGGACAAGAAAAAACGAGAGAATCCAAGTTCCCAGAGAATGGCCCGAATATGAATGTTGCCGTCTTTGGGTCGGACGGTTATGTTACTTAATTAGTACTTGTCTCCGTTTATTGAAATTCTACATATATACAGAGGAGAGATGTATCTATATGATTTTGTTATTATGCTCGCTTCTAAAATGACGAAATAAATCGGTTTGAATAAAAGACGCATTCTCGGCAATACACAACGTATTGTGTGTACGGGTTACGGAGGGGGGAAGCCCACGGGGTTGGAGGGATACTACCGTAATGTTGCTCTCATAAATACTGTGAACATACTACAACAATAATATAACAACTACTGAACAATGCTGAAATCGATTTATCTTTATAAAGGAATTCATAATTCCACAATTTTATTCTCCGCGACAGGGATTATTTTTTTAGTGTTTGCCGGACTATTTCATTAAAAAAATCTACCATGCTTAAATTCTGAATATTGTAATGCACAGATATAACTGGTAATGTATGAGAAATTTCAAAGGTCTTCGACAAGTACTTAAAGAGAAACAAGCATTTAACAAAGTAACAATTAACATACCTGAAAAAACTCAGGACAAAAATGCCTCAGTATGTATAAGTGATGTGTATTAAATGTTCCATAACTTTCGTCACACAAAAGATACAGCATTCATTTCACCATCAACGGAATGGTATTGAAACTCTCTTACATTTGGTACCAAACATTAACACTTACAACGAGCACATACTTGTTAAAACGCGTTAGTGACAGAACTTTTTGAATGACCCTCGTATCATGCCCCCTGCCGTTGATTGCTAGGAGTGAGATCTATACAAAGGTCGACCAGTGTCCGTCCGTACGTCGTGAAATGTTTTCCTTTAAATCACTATTGTATTTTTAAAGGTAGTCATTCCATGGAAGTATATCTGCAGTAGATGTTTTTTCTTCAAGAAATACAGACTTTTTAAATTTCTACAGTTTGATTTGAACTTGGTAAAATGGTAAATACTTTTCTGTTCATGGTTGTTCATTCTGTTTAATTGTTTGTACTTCTATTCAAAATAGAAATAAAGATGCTCTGAAGCTTTAACTTTGTTTATTTTCTTTCTAAAAAGTTCATATATACAATATATTTCACACATTTTGTCTTTACCGTCACATGAAGGTCTTTGCCGTTACGAATTGTCTCTTCCGCAACAATGCACTGATTTGGTATTTTTTCACAAAATGAATAAAAATGTCTGTGAAATAGTTTATCCACACAAAAGGAGCACATTATATCTTTATTCGAATGTAAACATAACTTTCATAGATGAAAAAAATAATATAAGCTAGGACAAACAATATAACAAAAAAGCGCCAATAAAATGTAGCTACGCATTTTGTAAAAGTAAAAATTAAACATTCATTAAAATTAGGGAAATAAAACGTGATATGGAATAAGAATGGTATCCTTTTTACCATATGATCAACGTTTTCACATTAAAAACAAGAAAACATCAGTTTTTGATGAAGAAAAATGCTGTGACGGTACAGACAAAAGCTAATGGTCATGAAAGGTCAAGGTCATTTTTGCAAAGGTCAAGCACATTACTGTGTGCAAATAGTGAAATATCATGAAATCAAATATTAACTAATGAAATTTCAAAACATTGAATTAGTACAATAAAGTTAATTAAAAGTTAAATAATGCATCTTTCAAATTTGGTTGTCAGAGAATGGCCCATTCATTAAGGAAAGACGACCGGCTACAGAAACAATTAAATAATTTCGTTATGTAAACACATATATTTAAAATGTATGTGTCCATGTATTTTACACTAATTTTTTTATCTATACATGCTTTGTGTTTATGTCAGAATGGCCAATTTACTTTAACAAACAATGTTGCAACGGTATATCGGAAAATGAAATCATGATGGCGGCAACATACGTTGCAGAGTTAATTTTCGAAATCAGAAAAAGCGATGAACTAATATAAGTTTAATAGGCAGAAAGAAGTATACTCTTTTAACTGTTCGTTTAAAACTGAGGGGGCGACTCGAGTTTTAAAGAAAGCAAGATTGGCATGTGTCCCTTTAACCAAGTAAATAAATGACTGACGAGTAACAGACATGCTACTGTCAGTATTTTACAAACATGATTATGTGTAGACTCGAAGATTTCATAACATAAACGTGGACATGTCATTGTGTCAATGGAGCACTTGCCAGAGTTGTGGTGTTGTGAAACACTGTACGCGTGAATCCAAAAAAAAGTGCGAGTCGTTTATATTTATAGGGCATATATTGTTATATATATATATTTATATATATTATTTATATATATTATTCTTTTATATTTATATGGTCCCAGAACGCAGTCATACTCACTACTATATTGAAAGTAAATACTGAATATACATGTGCGGTGCGTTACGATCTGTAGTATTTGAAAACAGACATATTAAACATTTCCCTGAACATATATACTATATTCGTAGAATTATTTTTTCCTGAAAAAAAATACATGTTTGTTTTAAGCAGTTGAAATCTACTATATTTTGCGAATATTGCTACTTTGAAAATTTGAATACGTCTGTTTTCATCAAATAGCATGTTTTGTTTGTTTTAATATATATTTTTTTTAATTTATGATTTAAAAAACAAAAAAAGGATGATCGGAATATGTCTTACACACTGTTGAATCCTGTAATTTAACAACAAGTGGTTTGGTTCACAGGCGACAGTATCGGTGAACAAAACCACTTGTTTTACCGGATTCAACATTGTGCAAGAAAATATTCATATATTATACCATTAATATTATAACATGTTTGTTGTAACATATGCTTATCCTTGGATAGTGGATGTCTGCAGGGAACTTGACCTTTTACCTTAAAATCAAACGATCATCCTCTTTCCACTGTCCACCAATGAAGTTTCATGACATTTGCTTTAGGTAATAGGAAAAACTTTGTGGGTAATACTTTTCATTTTCCGGTCATGGTAACGGACCTTTCAACTACTGACTTCAAAATAAACAGGGATTATCATTTCACCAAAGGCAGTCAAAGTATGAAGTTTTATGAAATTAGCTTCAGAGAAAGTAATAAAGAGTTTGTACAAAGTTTCGTCAAAATCCAACAAGTAGCGCAGACAAGATTTATGACGGACGAACGGAAAGGCCAAATATATTCTGTCTCACCTACCACTTTGTGGTGGAAGACATAATTATAAAGACAATATTTTATTTCATATGTATACTTTATTAAGCAAATAATTGAGCGAACATAAACTTTAGCATTGACTCTGGCCAGTGGTGTACATGGAGTCTTCTTCCACATGACGTGCAGACTGAAAGAAAAGAAAGACATAGAATAAAAAGTTAATATAAGTCGAGCAGAGTATTCAATTTGAATCATGTGTTGCGAGGGGGAGCTAGGGTATGTTTAGGGGAATGGGACAGTTTAATATTTAATTATTGTTAAACGCCTCATCAACACGTTGTTTAGGTTATTTCGAGCCGCCCCAAAGAGAGGAGGAAAGATACATAGGCATCCAGGAGCCCTGCCCTACGCTTACTACCGATTAGATACCTATGGTTCTTTAACGTGCTTGGAGGACAGACTCCGATACACAGGACCATCCGGTTTACGTTCCCATCAAACGAACGAGGCTAGCAGGACACATCGAAGTAACCCAGTGGCGCCAGTAAGAATTGAATCCGTGTTCACTGGATTCAAAGCCGATATGCTATAAACGTCCCTTGACCAAAACTGAGTAAATGGCACATCAAGCAAAGAGTCAATACATATTATATTGTGTATCATACTAGTATATGATTGAACTGACATGATTATAGAACCATTTTAATGTATTTTTCAACCCAACAGTACAGCAAGAATCTATTATAAGGAAAGTTAAATCTGACAGAGGGTGCAATGCTCTATAAGCCAATTTTACTAGAATAAAATACAAGTCTTGCCAAAAATCTAAAATTGTTAAATTTTACACGTTTTGTTCATATGATATTTTACTTTAATGACTTAGTAAGGTCATTTTACATGGGGAGAACACATTAATATACAACTATTTATTTTCTTTCTCAAAATCTGGTGATGCCGCTAGTTTTAGAAATAAAAAATGATTAAATAGGGCAGTTGAGAAGACACTTTTGTAGATGTGTGGTCTGTTCTGATGTGAAAATATTGGAAATTTGCTCTCTGTCCCTTTAATAAATTGGAGACCCATCACATAGACCAATGAGTTGATGTTAAAGGGACACACGGCAATCTTGAAGTATTTATCAAGCTTTAACATTAGCATCTTCATTTGTTAACCTGGTAACATTTTAAATTTAAACCTGCTTGCATTAAAAGTTAAGTAAAAGTGTTTCATTTTGTCTTCGTTATTCTATCAAATACTTAACTATGTTATAGGTGCACTGTTATCAACAGTAAGTAATGTGTAAAACAATTTCTTCTGAACTATTCTAATAAATAATATTAATGATGCACAAATGCAAACTATGCAGAAAAACTAACCGAACTCCAGAAGTTTTAAACAAATAAAGACTGCCTAGTGTCCCTTTAACACAACTTGTTTTCGCATGTATCCAGTACATGTAGTTTACACGAGCTCATATGACAATCACGCTGCACTATCACTGAAAACATTTTTTACTCTAACTTTAAACAGCACCGTGCAAGCATAACACAAACTCCATTTAAAGAACTATATAAGTGCAAACAATTTTTAAAAAGGCTCTTACCTCCATATGATCCAATGGCATTTAATACGGCTTGACATTCTGAAGTCGTCAGTATCAATTCACTTAGAGCTGCTCAAGGGCACGATTCACATTTGAGGCCTCTCTGAAAACAACATCAATCCAATGTCAATGATCAAACAGACATATTTTATCCTTTGTTATACATAATGTAACATATTTAAAAAAGAAAAGATAAAAGAAAAACTAAATTGAATAAAGCATGAATACTACTTGTGCTCAATAACACGGTTAATGTAATAAAAACATCTCTCATCATTCATTATACATGTAAAATATAATGTAGCCCAACTGGAGATCCATTAAAAACATTGTTCCACTTTCACAGCATATTTCCAGCCCATGGAATAGTCACTTCTTTTGAGACACACTGGAGGCAAGCGTAGTAGCTTCACCTCATTAAAGGCTTTTATTGAAATGTACTTTCTCGAAATTGCGTTGTTTTTTTCGCAACAGAAAGTATGTAGTAAATGTAAATAAATGTCAATTCAAAAACACTTCCTTGCCTCAAAACTTTACTGTACATAAATATGAATCTGACCGATTTCAGTCAAATGTCTATGGCAGATTACATTGTTTCAATGGTAGTTGTATCGGGTTATGTATTCACGAATGTGCGAGAAAATGGGGATAACATAACGATATAGAGACAACGCTAACAATTTACATTCATGCATCTGAGGGGTGGGGGTCGGAGTGGAGGGGATTTCTAGTTGTCTTACCCCCTCCTTGTTTTCGGTATGCAAGCTCCATCTACCCCCACACCCCCATCTACCGTACTTGGGTGGGTGCGGGGTGCGGAGGACATTGATAGCATTTCTACTAGCAATTGTTTTATTCCACGAAACGTTCTACAGTTTACAGTACATCCAGTTATGGAAAGATCGGAGTACACGAAAAACACTTATAGTAATTATGAACTTTCTATTATACAGTATACACCACTTTTTTAGGCACTGTATTTGGCCAATGTCTAAATATGCACGATCTAAAAGTGGTGTGTACTTTTTATTAACAAACACATTTTAATGACAAAACAAATACCTTGATCATGGACCTCCAGCAGCAGACAGTAATCCCAAATCCAACTTGCAACAACATGTCAATTTCACGTGTCAAATTATGTCACGGTGACCTGTCAGTCACCAACACTGCATCGTGTTGACACATAATGGGATGTTATTTCGTCCGGTAAGGTATTATTTTTTACATAATCTACGGTATGAAACACTGTACGCGTGTTGTTAGACCCCATAGGTACCCGTAGTGCTCGCCGACGTAGCGCGCCCAATTTCGGGTGAAAAAAATGGCGTCTGTTTTAATTGAAAATTCGTAAAATAGTCCGTAAAATACAAAGAAATAGTCCATGTTCGCGGAGTTAAAATGCGAACAGAACTGATACGTTATAGGTCCGTGGCGTTCCTACTGCAACGGACGGAAAACGGACGAAGAGTGATTCCAAAACATCACATTAAGCCTTCGGTTCAGGTGATCAAAAAACACTGACAGATGACAACGATTTTTGGCCCCCCCTTTGACTTTGAATTGTACCACCCAGCGATTACGGGTATATAAACCTAAAAGTTTATATAGCAATTTGCTCAGATATCCGATAACTACAGACTGCTCAACTCGATGAGGATATTCAATGGCGTGCAATGTAACTATATACATGTTTGTAATGAACAAGTGAAATGCGTAAATACATCACTATGTAGAGAATTATAAACATTTACTCGCGTATCCCACATATGTTCCATATATTGTATATACTTATTTCCTATAATATCCTTGAAATAATCCAAAACCACACACATAGTATACATGTATACATATACAGAGAGCGTGTATCGGTAGCCAATAGTGTGTAACGTGAAATACATGCTCAAGTGTTGACTCGGGATAGGGAGAAATTATTGTTTACAATGAGACACTTGAAGGATATTGTTCAAATTAATTATATATATATGGAATTTTCTTTTGTTGGAAAACGACCAGCAATTTTATTTCTCGCAAATCGTAGTTTTTAGGATGTGGGGAAGGGTATAAACATGAAGGTCGCCCATCCGTCTATCCTTCAGTTACACGTTTCAATTCCGGAGGGTCTTGGGAAAATAATAAGAGTCAATTCGTAAAAAAAAAAGATCGTTCTTGCGTGCGAGCGTGTTTGTGGGTGCGTGCGTAAGCCGTGCTTGTGTGCGTGCTATTATGTATATGTTCGTTAATATTCAAATCTGATGAATCTGAAAGGCATTTGAATACTACTTCTCCATAAAAAGAAAATTCATAAAAGAAAATCTTTTAAAAAGTGCTAAGGCCCGGGCTAGAACCCCGTCCGCAACGGAGAAAGCATACTAAGACAGCGCTTTAACCTACTGCGCTACGCAGGCCGATTAACACTGGTGTATTAATAAGGTTACTTTACATAAATATTCTCAATCGCGAAGGACTCTGTGCTAATAACACGGTGGACAGACGTAACGGACCCTGGTTGCTCAAAACTGCGTTACCTTGATCCTGGTTGCTCTTGTAACGGACCCTGGCTGGTAAAAACAGAGGCAAAATGGACACTGGAGTCAAAAAGTTCGAAAATCGTATGTATAAAAAAAAACACTTTATGCGACGGAACTTTTGAATATCATATCCTTCGAAATATATTTTCTTTATGTACAACAAATGCAGAATAATTCCTAACAAGATGAAACACATTTACTCTTAACCGGTCGATACAAAGTTGATGACTTTAAAAAGCCAAACTTCCATATGTCCTCTCTGACTGATTTAATGTGATCCCAATTTTGTTTGTAACTGCTGTTGTTCTTTATTAATAAAGATAACTGTTTAGCCTAAAAATCTTCAAATATTTACATCATGTCTAAATTTCAGAGCACCGGACCCAGGTTGCTCTGTAAAAAATGCGTAAGATTCTGCATTACGTGGTCCGATTAACTTTTATATCCCATCCAACCCCTTCTCCAAGAGGCGAAAACAGGGTTGGCTGGGGTATGAAATAAAACCTTAATTCAAATAAGATATAAAATAGTGGGAAATACTCCCAAAAACGAACCACAGCGTATCTGGGAATAAAACAAGTTCATGGAGTTTGCCCCGGGACCACACTAGTAACGCTCTAGCTAAGCCCCTAACAGGTAACAATTATTTGATCATAAATGATATTTAAAAACAAAATACATCAATGAATAAAAAAATCAAATATTACAAGTAATACACATGCAGCAATGTGAACAACTAATGACGTAGACTATATACAGGAGTGTTGGCATAATGTAGCCTGACATGTCGTATAGAGAGGCAACCGTTATTGTAGCCAACTTATAAGATTTTTTTTTATTTAGATATTTTGTTTAAAATAACTCTTAATGTACATTTATTCACAAATTAGTATAATTGCGTAAAGTAATACATTGAACACCTCCTATAGAAAAGCTTAGCTTTTCGT
The DNA here is from genome assembly GCA_037043455.1 of Cyrtodaria siliqua. Classification (NCBI taxonomy): domain Eukaryota; kingdom Metazoa; phylum Mollusca; class Bivalvia; order Adapedonta; family Hiatellidae; genus Cyrtodaria; species Cyrtodaria siliqua. The sequence continues at coordinate 71,386 of JAWPHD010005484.1, read as the reverse complement.
TTATAATCTCCGAATACTTACGGAAAATGTCAATTACAAGTTTTAAACTTTGAATTCGCAAGTTTATACATATTATGTAATTCTAGAGAAAAGTTGTATTGAGAATGTTGCCACTTTTGTTTGTTAAAGCACTAGCGCATTTCGAGGGGAGCACCCTCATCGGAGTCATCCTATGATTTGAAAAGGTTATCAAATAACATTTAACTGAATGTTGTTTAAGCGTTTATCAAGACATTATATTGAATATTTATAGCCGGTCGCCCCAAAGAAAGGAAGGATACATAAAAATCCGAGAAGTTGCCGTAATCTTACTAACGAATATATTTTCTTTTGATTAGCAAATTGTTCCAAGGATAGACTCCGAAACACAGAACCGGTGTATATACCAATCCGACTGACTAGACTAAGGGAATATGTTTTACTCAATAATACACAATAGAAATTGACTTCCGACGATAAGGCTTCATCCGGGTCAAATCCAACGTGCTATCAAGTAGACCACGCCAGCCCCTTTGAAGAGTACGAGTTCCTCGCCGAAGTTTGGAGGGCGAAAACTCGTTAAATGTGAAAATCTTTAAAATATCTCAGCACTTTTTCCCCTAAGATGACCCCCGCACAAACCCCACCCAATTGAAAATGTCGCAGCTTTATCTTCCACCGCTGATATCAGACCGAGATATTTCGAACAGGGTAATATCTAGTCGTTTTTTTTTTAAGATGTATATTTTCAACTACCGGCTAGGATCCTGTGTCAGAAGCAAACAGGATCCGGTGCCATTGCAATGCACAAACAACTTAACGCTTCTGGCAATCGGTAGATATTATTATGTATTAAATACGTCCAATGGATGTTATGGCTGAACATACATAATTCCATATATAGCATATGCCAATAGCAGTCTCCGTTTTTGAAATAAACACAATTTTCTTAGAACTAGACGTACTTTTACGCGTCGGTGTGAAAACAGTGCGCGTTCTTTCTCATCTAAAACACTGTTTTATAACCCGTTCTTCATGAATTCAGACACACAAATGCACCAGTGTTCCGTGGGTGTGATCATTTTTAAAAAGTGTCTTATTGTAAAGAAATATTTAATATGTTTTAACAGCACATCCAACAGTTTACGTGTTTTCACCCGCCAGGGTCCTTTACATGAACGACCAGGATCAAGGTATCGCTGTTTGAGCAGCCAGGGTCCGTTACGTCTGTCCACCGTGAATATAAACCATTATTATATAACCTATAAATAGACGCGTTTTCATTGGCTAAAAAGTAATTTTTTAGAAAAAATATCTAGCGATATTGACCTGTTTTTTTGATATTGACCTGTTTTTTTGATATTGACCTGTTTTTTTGATATTGACCTGTTTTTTTGATATTGACCTGTTTTATATAATTGTTTTTTTGATATTGACCTGTTTTATATAATTGTAAATTGAGGGTTATATAATAAAACAGTTATGGACTTTTCAGCTGTTATACATGATGTTGATATGTACCAAAAAATCATTATTGACCTCGGCTATCGCCTCGGTCAATAATGATTTTTTTGGTGCATATCACATCATGTATAACAGCTGAAAAGTCCATAATTGTATATTGCTTTTCCACATATTGCTTTTCCAGGTCCGTAGCTTCACTGGGGCACACAGAGGCAGTTGCCTTGGTTGGGGATGTACATACTTTTCATAAAAACAACTATATACTAGTATATAAGGACCCTGGGGGAAATGCAACACATTGACAAAATCCAGGGTGGAGAGGGAACTTAATGCCACCGGACACCGACATAAGCGATATGCCTCGGTTAAATTACGGTTACGGACCTGTTTTCATTTCAAATGACTTCAAAAATCATTGAACTTGATTACAGAAAATTAAAGATTTAAATAAGTAAACTTACGAAAGGTTAATTAGTAGTATTTGAACTTAAATTTTCGGTTTTTAGTTAACACTTACCCTGTCATACAGACGGAAGCTGACATCTTTCATATTTTCTTTGATTTTGAAATCTGATCAATCAGAATTTTAATGTTCAGATTGCCGATTCATACATTTTGTGTTGCAATGTTTTTGTTTCGTGAAAACATCAATATTGGGGCCCACCCCGAAACATTGGGGTGTGGCGTCCTCCGGTTCTTACGCCTATGTTTATGACTATATAGAAACTCTCCCTCTCTCTCTCTCTCTCTCTCTCTCAATTCATTCCACCCCCTCCTTTCTTCCTTACCCCCACTCCCTCTCCATTTTTTTCACTCTTTTACCTCCCTCCCTCCCTCCCACTCGCTTTCTTTCTTTCTATGTCTCTCTCTTTCTATGTGTGTGTGTCTCTCTCTTTCTCTCTTTCCTTCTCCCCCTTTTGACTCTCTATGTCTCTGTGTGTCTCTCTGTGTGTCGTCTCTCTGTGTCTCTCTTTCCATTTTATTTTCAATTTCAAAATTTCAATTCATGCATCAATTAAGAGGATTTTATTTAAAAATATGTTGATTTATAATCTACTAATATGTGTAAACCATGCATGTATAACTTCACATAACAAATACTATATCTCCATCTTTACCATTAGTTATGAGCCTCGACCAATATTCCAATTTTGATAAACAATGTCTCCCTTGTGTTTTGTGTCAATATACAGTACACACACACACATAAAAATGGAGGATTATTTGTATAGATGCAACGGGATAGTTGAAAAGGGTCTTTGTTAAAAGGCCGCTACGTTTAATTATAGGTATTGTTTTGGATTATATATAAATATGGACTTATAATGTTTTTGAGTAAGTACATCTTTAGCTTCATTTTCAATTTCTAATGACTTGTATTTCCTATTAGATCTTTCTACTGAAGATTGGTCTCATCAGTTCGGTGGTAAAATGCCATCTGCTAAAATCCGCTTTTATACCCGTTATTAGACCAGTGGTCGATTCACAAAGTACCCGAAGCGTCTCATACAGTACCGCCTTATCTCATTAATATTCAGTGACTTTAGGTAGTGCGCATGTTGTATATATGAACCCACACGTATACATTAATCACTTAGTCCAACATGCGTAATAACCGTTTGATTTGTTCAGTTCTAGTGTGCCTTTTATCGGGATTGTGTAGCTTTAAAGACACATTTCCCAACTGAATGTAGTCGTTGAAAAATCATGGATAGCGTGCTTTTTAACTGCTTACTTCTCGCTGACTGATTACCACAGAGACATTATATTGAGGCCTCATCACAGTTTTTTTTCTTTTCATTTAATATTACCTTAGTTTTTGATATAAAATATATTGTAACTAAAAACACTAAATTGTTTATTAGGGGAAGCATATAGTCGCCGCTTTTTGCGTCCGTCCGTGTGTGCGTACGTGCGTCACACTTTTTGTCCGGAGAATAACTCAAAAAGTTTGTTTGATTAAAGTTTGTGTGAATGATTAGGACAATGAGACGGAGTGCAGTTCATAGGAACCATAACTCTAGCTTCACTACTTTTTTAATTATCTCCCTTTTTTTTGAAAAATCGTATCCGGAGCATAATATAGTTCCGTACGGATTCATTTTGAATAAGGAAGCACTCACACTAAACATTACTTTTTTCTGTGTAACTTTCGGGATGCATCCATCGATGTTCTACAGATTCTCTTGTTGTTATTATTAATATCAGAAAACAAACAACAACACATGAACTAGAAGTCCCCATGGGGCCAGGACTGTTTAGTATGTGAGTGTGAAGCTATCCAGCTGGCTTGCGGAACGTCGGTGGTTCTACTCAGGTGCGCGCCCGTGCACGAAATAATGCCCGGGTTTGCACCTAGGGTCTTCCTCCACCAATAAAAAGCTCTGGAATGTCGCCAAATGACCTTAGCTGTTGGTGCAACTATAAAATCCAGTTTAATGAATTCATATAAGATTTGGTTGAATTCCGACAAGCGGTTTCTGAAAATAAGTCGTCAGAAGCAACAGATAATGACTACGACGGACGACGGACAGACAACGGACGGACGACGGACGATGAGTGATTCCCAAAACATCACATTAAGCCTTCGGATCAAGTGATCAAAAACACTGAAAGATGACAACGATTTTTGAATGAATTTTGAAGTCCCGATGAGTTTCTTGCATTTGAGATTTACTAAAACATGGCAGAGAAGTAACTGATAATAGAGTATATTGTGCTAAAAATACAAAAACTATTAATTGTTAACACGGTTCTTTTAAGAAAATCCATCTATACATAGTTGTTTTATATCATTAGTTTCGACCTTTTCCAATACAATGTGCTGCATAAATGTACCAGCAAATCAGCAGCACATGTACCAGCTTTTTATTCAAGGATACTTAGCCTCATAATATGTCCATAAACGTTATCGGATACCGGTCTATCATAAATCCTGCATATCGGTAGGGTAATATTGTCCTTATCAGTAAAACCACAACATTAATCAATGTAACATAATAATACATCCCCTTTTAAAACTCTATTTACGTGTAAAATCCGTGCATGTCATTCGTGGTTTAGTTTAAACTTATTTATTTACATCGATTGTAACAAGAGTTCTATGAACGTATTTGAATCACTCTCGATGTCTTCCTGGGTAGAACCAGTACTAAGCAAATGCAGATAAGGTGTTTTCCTCAGGGACACAACGCATATGGCAATGGCGGGGATCGAACCCACGACTTTTCGATCATGGGTCCAACGCTCTACCACTAGACCACAGCACTCCACGTCATTCGTGGTTTCTTTATCATCACAATATATGCACCGTTTGCACTTCTTAAAGTTATGATCTCTTTCTTTCATTAAATACACAATAAAACGTGTTGTTTAATGTTATACATCCCACATTTTGTTTAAAATAAAAGTTCGTTCACAGATAATAGTTGTAAAACTAATTTGTGCCACCAGTTCTATTCTTTACAAGAAATCTAGTTTCGCCTCATACTCATCTTCTGTTGTCTTATTAAACAACTTCACGGTAAACTCTGTCTCGCCAACAGTAAGCTGTATTTCAAGGCTGCATACATCAGGCCATCCTGCCAATGGTGGCTCTTGCTCAATAAAACCCACAGGTGTACATCCTTCGTCTTCTGTACAGTAAGCCGGGTCAGGTTCAGTGGATTTATAAAGTTGGGTTATAATTTTATCTTGCTTACTGGCCTTTGTTTTACTACTGGCGAATCCCGAAAACTTCACCACGTGACCTGTTTTGAGAACCTCTCCCTTTGTGATGATCTTATTAAACACCAAGTTACTCCATTCTTTTCCATCAAAGTTGACCTTTGTCCTTTCAGGATGAAAACCTTCTTCAAATGGTTTCATACCAGCATATCCGTAAGAAAACCTTGCTTTCCTCTCAACTATTGTCATTGGCTGGTATCCCATCAACACTGCACCCTTCAGAACCGCCAAACTACCCTCTGTTGGAAAGATAATTCGTAATCCTGTTATCTCAGACTTGATTGTTTCCCTTAAATATGGCGACTCTGAAAATCCTCCGACAATTAGCAAGGTTTGGATATTCTCAGTCTCCATATCAGTGAGTATTTCTTTGATCAGTTTGACGACGCCTTCAACTGTTGGCTTGAAGAATTCTTCCATTACTTTCACATTCAATTTAATTCTGCTTGTTTTATATACTGAAACGCGGTCTGAATAGTCAGAATCGGCTACCCTCTCTTCAAGTGTTTGGCCAATCTTTTCTTGGATCACGCTTATTAAACTTGCAGGAAAGCTAAACACTGCTTCTTCCTTTGTTATGGTGGAAAACATAGTTTTCTTTCTTAAAAATATGTTCATTAGGTTCAAGAAGTCATCCATGTTTTCTTCTTTGAATGTCCTCCACGCCTCTTCCCCGATTAACTTTATTAAGAACTGTTCAAATGCGTTATCTACACATGTCCCGCCAATTGCATCTCCCGTGGCTCTATATATCTCACGAAGGTTTCCACTACCCAAGATCTGGTGTGCGCACATATCCGCTGTTCCACCCCCAAGGTCGGCTATGATGTACGTGTGTCCTTCTGACAACTTTACTGCCTCACTACTTTGGTCTGAGTAGGTTTTCTTCACGAATGGTTGCTCTTTGCAGAACAGGGAAGCAGCCTCTGGTTCCAGAACTAACTGGAGTTGGTTTTGAACTATACCGGCCTTTAGAGCTGCTTCTCTCATAAACTGCTTGGCTGAGTCTGCCCAAATAGCTGGGACTGTTATAATCCAAAGAATGTCTTCATCACGAATTTCATCTATCGAGTCGCGTATTACTTCCTTAAAGCATTTCTTCAAGTGGCGAATCACCATACTAAATATGTACATTGCAGACATCGGTCTTCCCTCTCTATCATCGATTGTTACGTCTCTTGTTAATTGCTTTACCTGGTAAAGTGTCATCTTAAAGTTCTGGAAGTAAAACCACTCTTTATGCTGGCCATGTTGTGCGAGTTGTGCATATACGTCTTCTGCTTCGAATCCAATTGAGTGAAATGTTTTATCTGGATTCAGCAGAACAGTCGTTGGTACTCGATCCCTTGGAAACTTCCCTTGACAAGTTGATGTGAAGATTTTCCTTTTTTTATGATGAAATGAAAACGCATATCCGGTGAAGGTTGTTCCAAAGTCTATTGCAACCACGACTAACTTGTCCTTGTTGACCGAGCCAGTGTTAGATCCATGTTCTGCCATTGTTATGTAATGATAGTGTGCGTTTTCAATGACTTGTAAATTATGACCTGGATCGCATATGTACACTGCTGATAAGAGTTGTTGAAATCATGAGGGGTATTGATTTTATATTATGAATATTCTACATTTTTAATTCAGACGTAACTTCTTTGTTACGATTTAAATCATCATGGTTTAAAAGCAACAGAACATCGATTATCATGGAATAAAACAAGAGTACACACTTTTTTATTTCATGGTCAACTGGCCATTACAAAATCCGTAGAATTAAAGCATGTTTAAATTGGTTATAAACTTATGTATTGCCCCGCGCTCAAGTGCAGTTCGGGTATTGTTAAAAGGCTCATCACTCCGTATAGATTACAATACTGCAGTGAAATCTCCCACGCTCAACCGCAGTTTTGCTAGGTGGGCGGATATTGTAACAGGGCAGGCTTTAGGTGGGTGGGTATTGCAACAGGATACATACTCTCATTCTGTCATAGTTTATTTTCATCTAACTTATATACTGATATCCATTGATTGGTATTATATATTTCTGTGTGTGTGCGTCTGTGTGTGTGTGGACTAAGAACGAAATACCCAGGAATAAGTGGGTGGTCTGCCTCCACCACTAAAATCCGACCGTACGAGACACACAAACAAATAATTAGTGTCCGTCTGTATATATATATTATGCTTGTGCACAATTGTAATGTCTAGTCGGCACAGTTAAATCAATGTATATAGGTTAGTGCATCCGTCTGTGCGCGTTGTTTACAAACATAGATACCCGTCCGTATTGTGTGTCTGTGTGCGTGCGTGCGTGTGCGTGCGTGCGTGCGTACGTGCGCGTTTTAGCAAATAGTTTTCGTAGTTTGATACATACATTTGCTTCTCAAAAATCGACAAACTACTGGTACGAGGTTACAGTTTGAGTTGCCGCCTGGCTTAAACGAACAAGCTTTTACTTAACCCATCTACAGTGAACTATGCAGGTGGCACTGCGTAGCATTATGTTTTAAAGATTGAAGACAGGCTTTTCATATGACCTTTGACCCATTCTCTACCCAAGAAAGTCCACCTGTAAGGTTTCGTTAAGTGTAACTATACTATTTAAAGGGACACAAGATAAACATGATTTAAAAACAAAATCAAAATATCGCGTCGTCCCATGAGTTTTTCTGCATATCTTGCAATCATTTTACAATCATTAATATTAATTATTAGAATACAAATTGTGTTTGTGTATTATTAATGTTTGATTATAATACGACAAAAATAGGCTTAAAGCTATTGTGGAAAAAGAAAAAATGAAAACTCAACATTTACTTAATTATATACCAGCATGTTTACAGTCAAAATAATACAGGATTAATAAATCGAGGTGATAATTTTTCTGCTTGATACAGGCTTCAAGATTGCCGTGTGTACCTTTAAAGAGTTATCAATGCGGACAAGGTTTTTCGTGATCTGCATACTGACGGACACACAGACGGAATTAATCCAGTATACTTGAATGTAAATGTAACCGGACGTTGGTCATTGAAATCCCAAGACCCGTCCAATGGCCTGGGAAATTCACAAGATAAATGTAAAGGTCTGGATATTAAAAATTATAGCAAATACATGTGTTATGCGATTTTTCCCCACATAAATTGCATATGGCAGAAATGATTTCTCAAAAATGCGTAGACGATCGATGCCCACATTCTAGGAATAGTCGCTTTGGTCAATTGGCTAGCACATGACATTCTTAGAATTTTGAAGAAAAAAAAACTAAATACAAAAAATAATCGTGCACAAAGTTGAACACCTACCTCAAGGTTGGCAATTTCGATCGTTCCCGGAAATCCTCCGCCTTAAACTCTCGGTATTGCCAAGGCAATGCTGGCGGTGCGATTCCCGTGCGTGTAATGGCTACGCGCCAGAGAAGCGGTAAAATAAATCGGAATGTATTGCAAAAAGCGAACGATCTCCAATTTGCTGACGTATGGCGGCTATTTATAGCAGTCGGTAGCGCGGCGGATTTGTAACCGGAGGCCCCGGGTTCAATCCTGCGTGGTGCCACTGAGTTCCGTCGGTGTGTTCTTGGGCAAGACACTTTCCCTTAGCCTCGTCCGTCGGATGGGGACGTAAACCGGGAGGTCCCGTGTATCGGTCTATCCTCCGAGCACGTTAAAGAACCATAGGAATCTATTCGATAATAAGAGTAGGGCAGGTTCCCGGATTCCTATGTAACCTACCCCTCTCTCTGGGGCGGCTCTAAATAACCTATACTGTGTTGATGACCCGTTAAACAACATTCAATTCTATTTATAGCTTAGAGTTGCTCTGTGGACTGATACGACTCATTATTACGGGATACATGGCAGTCCGAAGTGTTTATCAAGCACTGCAATTAGCACCTCGATTTATTTATCCAGTATCATTTTGACTTTTAAACTTTCAATTTTGCTTTGTTATTCTACCCTAGATTTTAATATATTAATGATGCATTATAATAAACAGTATATGCAAAAGCAATTTGCTTTGAACTATTCTTATAATTAATATCAATGATTTTAAAAGCGCAAATTATAAAGGAAAACTAATGGCATTTTAAAAAAAAAAAAATCACGATTGCCATGTGTGCCTTTAATTATTGCTCTTATCCCCAAAACTTGACGTACCCACTTTAACCCCATATTAGTCATATTTATTTACATTAACTTAACTTTATGTGTTAATACCTGCGTTAACGGTTACCATTTGCTGAAATTGTATTAGTAGTGCTAATCTAAAAGCAGTGACAATGTTGAACCAGGATGTTATTTCTTGTTGTTAAGGGCAACACTAACGTGTGCTTTCATTTTGCTTTCGAGGTGGGTATTGATCCACCTGGCATAAATCACTTAAATAATTAGTTATTCAATTATGGCAGTTTTAATCAACTTTCATTGACAGATATGTGTCTAATGACGGGAGAATAACGTTAAACAGGTAATGCAATGTGTATTCGATATGTACGGGTATATAGTTCTTTTCGATCTGCAAACAGCATTTGAAACAGTTGAAACTTATAGCGTGTGACTATATAGGAAAGCGAAAGTAATTCTAGTTATTTGTGATTTAATTAAATTGCTGTTTTCAAGATTCTGTTCAGTATGTATTGCTTCTCCGTCGCATTAAAACAATTGATATAAGCAATTAATTTTACAAAATGTTATTTAAAGGGACTGGAGGCGTTTGTGAAGAAGTATGGGTGTCGATCAAATGACAATTGTTTACATTTTATTGGGGCACGAATTTGTTTGTTTGTTTATTTGTTTAGATTTAATTATTACACTCAGGTTTAAGATATGTACGGACACATGTCAACGCATAACTTACGTTATTTAAACACAGTACACGACAATTCGCTAGGGGTTGTAGATGTGCAGACTGGCTTAAGAATTCGACCGACCCTGGGGCCTGGGTCAAAAGTCACACACGTATTAAATGCTCTTACTTTTCGTAGTTATAAAGAAGACTGAAGCTATCATGTAAGTATGTAAATATTGTGTTCAAAGTTTGCCCTTGGCGACCTCGGGGCAGAGGGTTACATCAAACTCACTGTCTTAATCGAGCTCCAGAGAGGACACATGACAATCTTGAAGTCTTTATCAAGCATTATAATTTGCCTCTCGATTTATTAATCCAGTATCATTCTGCCTTTAAATCTGCTTGCATATAAACGTTTGAATTTATTTTTCTTCGTTATTCTACCATAGGTTTGGATATATTATTGGTGAAATGTGTTGTCCGTTGTCCTTTAACTGTTGTGAACATTCTAGCACCTTCATAAAACTTTTTCGGGGATTGTATATTGATCAATGAAAGCTCGGATAAGTTAAAAAAAACAACAGCCAGATCGAATTAGTAACACCAGAGTTATGGCCCTAGTTTTACTGAAAAATGTCATATTCAGCCTTGTGAATAGTCTAGCACCTTCATTAGTATTAAATGTTGATCTTTACCAAACTTTGCCCGATTGTTGACATTATTGCAAGCTCGGAAGAGTTCGAAAACCAACTTATTGGATTATTTACACCAGATGTATGGTCCCTTGATTTATTATATTGCACGATACCATATTATCTCCTTGTAAACTCTGTAACACCTTCTTTTTATATTTAACCTTTACCAAACGTTGACAGTGCCTTTATATCAATGAAAGCTCGGAAAAGTTCGAAAACTAACCAGATCGGATCAGGAACACCAGAGTAATGGCCCTTGATTTACTTAGAAATCTCCCTTGATTTACTTAGAAATCTCGTGAACACTCCAGCCCCTTTACTTGATGTTCGATCTAAAAACCAAATTTGGCCAGTTAATATTAATAAAAGCTTAAGTAAGTTCAAAAACCAGCTAGATCGGGTTAATAACACCAGAGTATTCTGCCTTTGGTCTCTTTAAGCATATTCTGCCTTTGGCCTCTTTAAGTCAAATAATGTAACTTTATAACTATAAACCGTGTTCGTAATTTTATCAATTCAGTTCCAGAATTCAGAATGAGCAAAGACAGCGTTGTCGTGGTTACACTAGACATTGGCGATGCATACTCCGGTTATGCGTATACGTACCGGGACGAATTCGTCAAGGACGGCTGGACAATCTACATGAACGATGGGTGGTCGCACGAAAAACATGTGACCAATAAAACCTTAACCACATTACTGCTGTAGCCCCACGGGACAGAAGAGGGTGCAAAGTTTGGGTATGATGCGGAACATGATTTCAGCGAGAAGTTTCTGGATGGGATACACAAGGAGTACCTGCTCTTTAAACATATCAAGGGAGAATTCTACAAGGTAATGTGGGTTAACGTTTGCATCTTATATCTATAAGATTTGGGGGAAAAAAGAAAACAATACAGGAAATACGCCTTAAATATTTTACTTGGAACACCATGTGTCATTGAATTTTAAAGTAGAGATATTTCAATCTTTCAAATAAAAAAATAGACTTTCATTTTTAATTAGAAAGTTTGGAATTACAGTTTTGTCTTAAGAAAAATCATATATTCTACTTTTAAAAAAGTCTTAACATACTTTAGCTAAAACAAAAACTACACAAGAGTGTCTATTGGACACAAAATACGTCCATCGAAAGTGGATCATTTGTAACTGTGATAAATGATTGTAAGTGTACACATTGTCCAAAATGATCTTTGTAACACAGGTGTTAGTATCAGCGTTGTATCTTCTCATCGCAGACATCGCAAACGTTAATGCACGGACAGCCAGACGGATGGACGGACAATACAAACTCCGTTGTTACCAGGGCGATTTGACTGGTTTTTGAACTTGACCGAGTTTCATCAAATATTCAAGTTATTGAGCGGACATCATCAAAATTAAAAATTTCAATAAATAAAGGGTCATATCTCCGTTGTTACCGGGGCGATTGGGCTGGCTTTCGAACTTGACCTAGATATTATGCAAATCAACATTATTCCAAAGTTCATAAAGATTGAACAACAAATACTCGTTATGGAGCGGACATTGTTAAAATTGTCAATTTTCAATAATTAAAGGGCCATAACTCCATTGTTACCGGGACGATTGGGCTGATTTTCGAACTTGACCGAGATATTATGCCAATAAACTTTATTTCCAAGTTTCATAATGATTGGATAATATTTGTTTGAGATAGAGAGCGGACATCGCAAAACTTAACGGACAGACAAATGGACGGACGGACAACACCACGACATAATACGTCCCATCTTACGACGGGCGTATAAAAAAATAGAAGGGTGTTCCATCGAACACTTTTGTCGCCTGCAATGTGTTTATTTCAGCAAGGACAATCTACTTTTCAAGTTATGGCCAGTTATGAGCTTGGTTAGGTTGAAGTTTTATGAAAAGGAGCATAACTCTGCCGAAATGTAAGTCAGAGTTATTGGACATATGCATGTGAAACGACATTCTTCGAGGTATGAATCTTCCTGAACTTAAGTAAAACTCTTTTCAAGTTATGGCCAAGGTTAGGTTGCTGGTTAAAGTGTGAAGGACGGCGGATGACGACGATGGACAAAGTTATCCCTAAGTGTATGCCATGCTTACACACAGGTGACACAAACATGAGTGATAGTAAAAATAAGTTCCATGAAAATAAACCACTGGTAATCAAGTAAGCAAGCAAGCAATACTTTATTAAAGTGTCACATATCAAATACAGTTACAATTACAAATGTCATAGAACATTTTGTTATTTGATATCCTGCCATCAGTCATATTAGACACTATAAAACACAATAACTTACATGTCAAAACAAAAGTTATATATATATCTGTTTCACATTCTTGAATTAAATATTTAATTATTAAAAGTTATTATTTAGTTTTCATCAACGCAATTAAACAAATGAAAAGTTCACTTAAATTTCAAAACACAGTTTTTAAACTTGTTCAAGTTAAATGATTAATTATATATAACAGGGTTTTATGTCAACACAGAATCAATCATTTAATCTAGAATTGAATTGAATTGAATTGGGGTTTTAAGGCGCACCAACACATGAAAAGGTTATATGGCGCCTAACAGGCATGAACATGCCAGACTCATCTTCCATGTACATCGAGATAAAATATGGAAAATGGGCCTAGAACCTTCTCATCCTGAACTGCAGAGTTGCTGCAAATTCTATTGTAGACACTCCATTTACGTTGGAGCCACGTTTAATCTAGAATCTAGGGTAATAAAAAGAAATGAATGAATATTACCAAGGTGTTGATTGGTGCCTTTGTTGCACTAAAAAATGATTATTTCCTATTAAACTAGTTGTGTATGATATGTTATGTGACAGCTAACTAGGTATACTGTATAGAAATGGTTACATTTATGTCTGTAGTTTGTTATGCATGCAAAGCTAACCCAGGAGAGTTCAGCACTAAAATATGTAAAACATATCATACATCAGAAAAAAACACCTTAGTAATATTCTTTTTTTTGTTTTATTACCTAGGTTCTAGATTAAATAGTAAATTCTAGGTTCACATAAAACCCTGTTATATTTACTGTCAACGCTAAAAAGCGTCATTTATACGTTGTATGGTGGCACCTTGATTAATTAATACTGAACTAAAAGGTAGGTCTAATACAATTTTGAGTGTTCATTTTTTCTTCATTATTCTACCACATGTTCTGAACTTCAACAAGAATTAATTCGTAATAACTCAAATCTTGCAGGTTGTGGTAACCCTGGGGTTTTACATTAATATTTTGTCAGTTTCATTTTTTTTTAAATTATATTTATTTAGAATAGGATTGAGCATGAAATAAATAACACCACTGAAAATTAATGTGTTTCCTTTACCATGAAGTAAAGTTCATTATTTACCAGCAAAACATATTAAAGTCATTCGACTTGTTGTTTCAATCAAATTCCCTCCCGCCTATGTAATCGCCTTTTTATGCCTTTTGAAAACTATGCACTATGCATTGGCTTATGGATATTAATGTGTCATCAAGTACGATGAAAATGATTGACTTTATTTGTGTTTTATCATTCATTTTAAATAAGCTTTTTTAAATAACTTTAGTTGTTTAATGAATTATTGGAGAAATTGGCAAAAAATGAAGTATCACCAACCATGTTTTACAAAGATCTCGCTAAAGAGGAATGCAGCCAGTTATAAATATAAAATCTAGAATCAAATATGAAGAAAATTATTGTTTAATCATTCATTTTAAATAAGCTTTAATATTTTCAGATTTTTTGTGTGAAATTGGCGAAATTTGAATTGCCAACAAATGTTACTGATTCACATATATTACATATATTATTCTAAGGTGCTTATAAGATTTCACAATATTATTCTGTAATAAATGATATGCAGCACTATGCCATCACTATCCTGTCCTTCTATATGAAGAATTCTTACTAGATATAACCCTATTAGAGTATTTATTAATCGATTTTCCTAATTTCAGTCTGGCATTTCCCACAGAAACCTTAAAGTTGTAACAGAACCAGAGGCCTGTCTGGCATATGTGATGCAGTATCTAAGAAAGAGAGTGCCAGAAGAAGAAAGGACCTCAATTGCACAGACTATCTCACTCTTTGATGCGAGAGTTCTGGTTCTTGATTTGAGCGGTAATAATGTACTTTTGCGTAACTATATGACAGTTAAGAGTAGGTTCCCTCTAGCAGACGGCAGTAATACCAGCGTAGGTTCACTTTTCTTTCTAGCAGATTGCAGTAAGAGTATATTCCCTTGTCCTTCTAGCAGATATACAAGAGTAGAATTGCTTGTCTTCCTAGAAGCAGTTACCAGAGTAGGTTTCTAGCAGATGGTAGTAAGAAAAGAATATCCCTTTGTTCTTCAAGCAGATTGCAGTAAAAAAAGTAGGTTTCCTTGTTCTTCTAGCAGACGACAGTTATGTAAACAAGAGTAGGTTTGCTTGTCTTCCTAGAAGTCTGTAGTTATCTGAGTAGGTTTCCTTGTCCTTCTAGCAGACGGTATTAAGAAAAGTATATTCCCTTGTTCTTCAAGCAGATTGCAGTAAGAAAAGTAGGTTTCCTTGTCCTTCTAGCAGACGACAGTTATACAAGAGTAGATTTGCTTGTCTTCCTAGAAGTCTGCAGTTACCCTAGTAGGTTGCCTTGTCCTTCTAGCAGACGGTAGTCTTGTCCTTCTAGCAGACGGTAGTAAGAAAAGTATATTCCCTTGACCGACTACTGCAAATACCTCAAGATGTCACCTGCTATCAACTTCTTTTTTAATTTCATACCAACATGTAGTGTATGAATTAAATATCTAATACAACACCGTCAAATTAAAAAGTATGAGATTTCAAGGCATCCATATTCTTCTAAAAATAACAATACAGAGTTATGGCATTTACACACACACACACACTAACAATTATATACATATATCAGGGAATATTTGTCAATACAAGTTTAGTAATTTTACAGTATATATATGTCTGTAGAAAATGTGATTTGTTTTGTTATTATACTAAAGTTCATCAGTAGTAAAGTATATATTGACATGCCCAAAAATAATATCCATCGTTCCTTTCTTAGCTTAGTGTAATAGAATTAATAATAGTTGTAACTATTTAATAATAATTATAACAATTTAATAACAATTTATTATAGCTTTTTTATACTAACAAGAAATGTGGAAATTCCACGAAAACCAGATTTTCCATTCTACAAAAAAATAGCAAATTACATAAATGAAGTTGTTGAAGTTCTTGTATTAAAGTGATATAAACTGTGTACAATATAGAATGACATGTGAATCACAAACATAAACGCCTTAACAGTAAATGAGGCAACATACACAGCAAGTTTCGTTGAAATTAATATCTCATTCCTAAGTAAAGTTAAGCGGAAATCATTTTTCTATTTTTAGTAACAGTGATCTTGACCCACAGTGACCCCAAAATGCAGTCCCAAGCTTCCTTTCCATATAAGGTACCAACAGCAAGTTTCGTTCCAATATCTCATTCCCAACTAAAGTTATTAAGTGGAGACCGTTTTTAGTAACAATAACCTTGACCCCAGTGACCCCAGTGACCCCAAATGCACTCTCAAACTTCCTTTTGATATAAGCTACATACACATCAAGTTTCATTCTAATATCCCATTCATTACTTAAGTTATTGAGAGAAAACCGTTTTCTCTTATTTTAGTAACAGTGACCTTGATCCCCAGTGACCCCAAATGCAATCACAAGCTTTCTTTCCATATAAGCTACCTACCCTGCAAGTTTTATCACAATAACTCCTTCCTAACAAAAGTTATTGAGCTGTAACTGTCTTTCTATTTTTTAGTAACAATGACCTCAACCCAAGTGACCCCAAATGCAATCCCAAGCTTCTTTTCAATATAAGCTACCTACCCTGCAAGTTTCACAGCAATACCTCATTACTAACAAAAGTTATTGAGCAGAAACTGCTTTTTTCTATTAATCATACAAGTGACCTAGACCTCAACCCAAGTGACCCCAAATGCGATGCCAAGCTTCTTTTCCATATAAGCTACCTACCCTGCATGTTTCATCACAATACCTCATTCCTAACAAAAGTTATTGAGCGGAAACCGTTTCTCTATTTTTAATAACAGTGACCTTTACCCCAGTGACCCCAAATGCAATCCCAAGCTTCCTTTCCATATAAGCTACCTACACTGCAAGTTTCATCACAATACCTCATTCCCAACAAAACTTAACAAAACTTATTGAGCGGAAACTAAGAGTTTGACGCCACCCTCACACCAAACAACATACCCCAATCTAATAATCAGAATTTTCCAAGGAAAACCTGATTAACTATTTAAAAAAATTATATTTAAAAATATTATTACTATATTTTTAATAATAATATTATACCTATCTAATAATAATTATGATATTATTGTCAATTTTCAGGGGATGCCACGACCATCTCTGTGCATCGCGTCAGCGGAGACAAGACTTTCAAGATGGTGTTCCAGTCCAGGAGTCATGGGAAGGGAAGCAATCAAGTCAATGTCCAGTTTCTTCTTTTACTGTCAAACATCCTCGGAGAGGACATCATACGGACGCTACGAACTGACTACGTAGATGACTACGTTGCCATGTGCCGAGAAATTGAGATGAGAAAAAGGGAGATAAATCCAAACACGTCTGACCGTGACTGGATCTCGTTTAAATTTCCGCACCAGATTGAGGACACTTTTCAAGATCAGCTTGGACAAGAGTATAAAACCATTCATCAAAGAATCAGCTCAAAATCGGGGTACGCCAGCAGAGTAAGATACGAAAGAGATAGACTGAGCGTGGACAACAGCGTTTTGAAGGAGCTTTTTGACACAGTTTTAGATAAAGTGGAAATTTACGTCAAAAATGTACTCAAGATGCCACAGTGTGCACGTATTGTGAGTTTTATCCTGGTTGGCGGTTTCTCGCAATCGGTTTTGGTTCAAGATGGGATTAAAGCCCGCTTTCCAGAAGTGGAAATTCTAATTCCGGTAGATCCGGAGCTGGCTATAATGAAAGGGGCCATTATCAGGGCTGCAACGTCAGATACGCGACCTCCGACCCCACCGTCAGGATCTTTCAGTAATAAACCGCGAGTGTCATCCAGTAGAAGCAAAATAGCTCAATTGTCGTCTGAAATGTGCGAAATTTTGTAGAATATATTTAGACAAAGGTGTCGTTCTTTTATGTAAAAAGTTTGGAAAGAACAACTAAATATTTGGCCAATAAACACTAAATTTCATTGCAAAGAGAAAGCAATCGATGACACAGTTGGGAGAATCTGAACATTATCAAAAGTAAGAAATTGGTTTAAACTCATTGGAATAATAAGGATGACATACATTTTTATAGAACTTTTGCATGCACTAAATTCTCTAACATGCGCACAAGCTGCCTTATTTGTCCATGTCATGCATCTAAATTTAATATTATATTTAAATTTGTATTTTTAAGTGGTTAAAATTAAGGATGCATTGGACTAGACAAACTCCCTCCAACCTGAATGTAGTTGTTTTGACAATTCTGATACCAGTCCATCGTACTGTTTTAACCCTGCCACATTTTTGTCTTCCAAAGAATCATTCTCATGCAGATAGAGCTCTCTTGCATGCACCTCTGTCCAGTTCATTTTAAAAGTCATGTGATCAAACCCCACCCACTCTGTGTAGCGGTATTTTGTTGTTCTCATTGAATATCCCATGAGTCTTATGTCTCGTAATTTTGGTTTATCACTTGTTTTGATTGGAAAATCTGAAGGTCTGGGATACTGAGTAAAAGCTGCAGTTTTCCCTGAAGAGTTATACATGACATCACTCTCACATGTTATGACATCATCGCAATTGCTGACATCATTATGTGACATCACAGTGCGTTTTATAACAGGTACGAGACTGGTTCCCTCCGTGCACAAAATAACGTCTGTTGAATTAACTGGGCAGATTGGGGGAATTTGGATTCCCGCCAATTCTGAAAGTGTTGGGAACAGATCAACCAACTCTGCGAATGATGATATGGCCATCATTTTAGAATCGGTACTTCTTATATTTATGTTTACTGTATTTTTTATATTATATTCAAGTATATCCAAACTTTTTTTTTTTGAGGAAGTTTCAAAACGTAAATCTAGGTTATCCAGAGGATTGATATGAGGGAACATTTTAACTCCTGGTTGCCGAGAAGCTGTCAGTCCTGGAACATGGAACATGAGAGGAACTCTTGTGGAAACGTCAAAGGTGCTATATTTAGACCACTCCTGATGTTCTCCCAGTGACCAACCTGAAACACAAGATCAAAAGGTGTGGGTCCCAGAGTACTCCTGTGACAGCTGTGCCACCGTGACAGTTGTGCCACCGTGACAGTTGTGCCACCGTGACAGTTGTGCCACCTTGACAGTTGCGCCACCGTGACAGTTGCGCCACCGTGACAGTTGCGCCACCGTGACAGTTGTGTCACCGTGACAGTTGTGCCAACGTGACAGTTGTGCCAACGTGACAGTTGTGCCACCGTGACAGTTGTGCCACCGTGACAGTTGTGCCACCGTGACAGTTGTGCCACCATGCACAGTTGTGCCACCGTGATAGTTGTGCCACCGTGACAGTTGTGCCACCGTGACAGTTGTGCCACCGTGACAGTTGTGCCACCGTGACAGTTGTGCCACCGTGACAGTCGTGCCACCATGAGTTGTGCCACCATGACAGTTGTGCCACCGTGACAGTTGTGCCACCGTGACAGTTGTGCCACCATGACAGTTGTGCATGCCACCGTGACAGTTGTGCCACCGTGACAGTTGTGCCACCATGACAGTTGTGCCACCATGCAAAGTAGAGCCTAATCCCTATCCTGCCAACAACAGCCAAATACATCGTTTCTAAACCTACTGACAATGAGGTATATACATGTATATAACTTCATATTGTTTGAGAATCCATACTCTATAGACAACATATAAATGGATTTAACCAGCCAGGTCAAACCCCAAAACTGGCATTGCTGATGGGAATATGGGAATCAACATCCTTCATTCACCTCTGAGGTTGCTGTCCCATTATATATAACCATGCATGTGTTAATGGAAAGTAAAAACCTCTTTCATATCATTTTATTACTTTATCTAAATGCTTGTTATTATATGATTATAATGAAAACATTTAAATGAAGTTCTTTATTTATTTGTCTTTTAAAGAATTATTGTGATCGAAGAATTTGGAACGAGGCTTTACGTCCCATTAACCCATGTTAGGTCATACTGGGACAGCAATCTGAGCGGGAGTTGAGATACAGAATGAATGCTTTCTTCAGATTGCCAACAGTCCCTTTAAACAGACACAGTAAGGACAGACAAGACACACCCTCCTCTCTGTGTCTTTAGAATGTAATGACCGTATTAGTTATGCTTTATTTCATACAGAAATGTTTAGTGTCCAATCAGGCATGCCACCAACAGGGCTCAAACCCATATGAGAAGAATTCTTATCCGCTGAGCTACTGAGTGCTGAGGCCGTTATTGAGATTAAAATGTCATACTAGCAGTTTATTTAATCCTATATTGACTGCATGTACACCATTTCATTTGTTTTTATATTACCACATGTACTAGTACTAGAACATCGAATGATGTCGCAATGTTGAGCTGTAATTAATCATGTCGATCTGTATAATTATGCCGAGAAACAGGTTGCCTGAGATAAAACCTTATCTCGGCACAGCCTCGGACTTCATTTTTGTTCTCAGCCTCTCCTGATAAACTGGATGTGATCAGGCACTAACACGATATTCTCTATATACCAGGCAACTGGGTGTATTTTTTAAAATATTTTTATGCTCCTTATTTAGTGAATAACTCAAACACAATGAAGTCATGTGACAAAAAGAATAATATGAAATAAAACTTGTGAGGGATTGGAATGGAAAGGAGACAATATGTATGCGCAGTATTTTACAAAATAGAAATTTGAAATTCCTCCTATGCTAAAGTATTTTATCACATAACACGGCTCCTGGGAATGTAATAAAGCCACGACTTATTTATCGCAATGCATTGTGTATTACAGATGCAAATGAGGACTGAATCACTGTGTTCGTGTACAGTAAAACATTTAGTACCAATTGTTTGCATGGTTTACCCCGTTACGCATGTTAGTTTAAATGTTAAATTTGGTTGTGTATTATTTGTAGTGCAAACACCTTACAGCCGCTTAACATAGCTGATGTTATTTAAACAACAAACAATGCCATGATTTCTCTTACACATTGCAGCTGTATACAAGTTAAATCAACAACAATAAAACTATCACTTCGAAGGTGTGTAATATGATAAATAGAATCTTAAAGTTGTGACTGTGTATTATTGACTTTAATAAACTCGTTGGATAAAAAGATAGGATGCTCGACAAAGTCTCAAATCCTATCATTTTATTCAACTCGTTTCTTAAAATCAATAATACACAGTCACTCATGTGGGATCCTCTATATAACATTCATGTACCAATATAAGTTTACAAACTTGACAGTTCAGTACGCTGAAAAATATACTGTCAAAAAGCCTATTGCTTCTTCTGTTTTGCTTGTATCATGCAAAATATAATTTTGTTTAATGTTCTTGCACACATATACTTTTGTTTTATGATCTTGCACATAATTTTGTTTTATGTTCTTGCATATAGTTTTATGTTCTTGCATATACTTTTGTTTTATGTTCTTGACTGTTGTGTTTTCCACGTTGTCGCTTTGTGAACTCAGTAAATAAAGAATGCTATGTGCGTGTGTGGGTGTGTATTACACTGCCCATTAAGGGACTCCATGTCATGTGTGTATTTTACACACGTTACACTGCCCATTAAGGGTCACCAGGCCATGTGCATGTATTACACCGTCCATTAAGGGTCACCAGGCAATGTGCGTGTATTACACCGTCCATTAAGGGTCACCAGGCCATGTGCGTATATTACACCGCCCATTAAGGGTCACCAGGCCATGAAAATGGGATCCATTGGCAATGAACTGTACTCCAGACTCCATTTTATCAAATCTAGTCATGAAGCAGGGCTTTTTTCATGTATTTTGGGAAGGTGCCTTTTAAACAAAATTTGAAGGAAATTATGGGCATTTGGACAAGTAAATTTCTGAAGAAACTTTGACAAATGGTTTTAAAGAAATTTGCATTGGAAATGGAGCCCATATTCCGTGAGATTCTACTTTAAAGCCACAAAGATTGGACTCAAAGACCCAAAATGAGGTTAACGTTTGAATTTTTAAAAAATCCAGAGCATACCTATATTACAAATCACGACTTTCTTATGAAAATTGTCTCAGTTATCTTTTGGTTTAAAAGTTATTTGTTTATATACCTGACTGCATCATATAAAAAATATGATGTGGTGGGAGATATCAATGACAGCATCTTCTTGTTAAAATTGGATTCATCTGATAATAATGTAGTATTTACCGTGATCCCCTACAAAGACAATGACCGTGTTGTTAGAGAATCCTTCCAACTCCAATGTTGCGAGCAGTCTGCCGACCTGATCATCCATGTACGATGTGGCCGCAAAGTAACTCTGGCGTATACGCTGACTGAAATCCTGAGGCACGGGTCCATACGGGAAATTGATGTTGAGACTATTGACGTCATCTCGTTCACGTATGTCTGTCCATGGATTCCAGGCCACTCTGGGCAGGTAGATGGGGTACGATGGATTCTCAACCTTAGGAACTACAGATAATGGGTACAAATCTGTAATTAAAAAATAAATGAATCTTTTACATTTAATAGGCAACAAAACAAGATAAGTATTGGTTACAAAGCATGCAGCCATCAGCTATTCTATAAGCTCCTTTTAATTTCACATCAGGAGCCTAGGTAGGTCACATTTAATAAGTGGTTTTAGAGGAGATGTTTTAAAACTGAAAATAATCCATATACATCTATACCACTTGCAATGCAAAACTTGCATACCTCACCTTTGTTGTTGTACACTGCAAGGCATTTTAATGGTTTTACCATTATGTACCATATCCACTTCTTTGCTAAAATGGGCCAAAGTGACCCAGGCCCGGTGGATAGCTACAATGGGCCATAGTGACCTTTGCCCGGTGGATAGCTACAATTGGCCATAGTGACCCAGGCCCGGTGGATAGCTACAATGGGCCATAGTGACCCAGGCCCGGTGGATAGCTACAATGGGCCATAGTGACCCAGGCCCGGTGGATAGCTACAATGGGCCATAGTGACCCAGGCCCGGTGGATAGCTACAATGGGCCATAGTGACCCAGGCCCGGTGGATAGCTACAATGGGCCATAGTGACCCAGGCCCGGTTGATAGCTACAATGGGCCATAGTGACCCAGGCCCGGTGGATAGCTACAATTGGCCATAGTGACCCAGGCCCGGTGGATAGCTACAGTGGGCCATAGTGACCAAGGCCCGTTGGATAGCTACAATGGGCCATAGTGACCCAGGCCCGGTGGATAGCTACAATGGGCCATAGTGACCCAGGCCCGGTGGATAGCTACAGTGGGCCATAGTGACCCAGGCCTGGTGGATAGCTACAGTGGGCCATAGTGACCCAGGCCCAGTGGATAGCTACAATGGGCCATAGTGACCCAGGCCCGGTTGATAGCTACAGTGGGCCATAGTGACCCAGGCCCGGTGGATGGCTACAGTGGGCCATAGTGACCCAGGCCCGGTGGATAGCTACAATTGGCCATAGTGAACCAGCCCAGTGGATAGCTACAATTGGCCATAGTGACCCAGGCCCATAGGACAGCTACAATTGGCCATAGTGACCCAGGCCCGGTGGATAGCTACAATTGGCCATAGTGACCCAGGCCCGGTGGACAGCACATCTGACTGTGAATCCAGAGATCATGGGTTCAAGCCGCACTGCCACCACCGGGCTTCTTCGAATGTCCTTGTCAAGACATTCCCATTACCCTCGTCCTTATGATGCAGACACAATATCGGAGCTCAGACCTCCGGGCATATTATAGAAGCAGCAGGAATCTATACTCAGCCACCTCCGGGCATATCATAGAAGCAGCAGGAATCTATACTCAGTCACCTCCGGGCATATCATAGAAGCTGCAGGAATCTATACTCAGTCACCTCCGGGCATATTATAGAAGCTGCAGGAATCTATACTCAGTCAAAAAAGAAACCTCCCTTCATAAATATTACTCGGTCAAAAAAGAAACTACACAGTCCTTATCTTTGAAAAATTCTCGGAATTGGATACATCCATGTTACTTTTGATGACTTGAAATTGAAATTTAATCTTTTCTCAGCATGAAAGTGTGATTGTTTTCATTTCAGAGTTATTTTATTGTCCGTAAATTAACCGCGAACTGTTTTTACAGAATATTTATGAATGGGAGGTTTCTTTTTTGACTGAGTATATTTGATAGTAAGAGTAGCCTCTGAGTAGGGCAAGGTTCCATGATTCTTATACATGTAACCTTCCCCTCTCTCTAATGCAGCCCGAAATAAACCTTAATGTGTTCATCAGCTGTATAACAACCATTCAATTCTTTGATAGAAAATGCTCGTCTGTTCATTTACTTTATACCCCAACATCGTTTGAAGAAGAGTTGGATAACTAGACATAATGCGCTGTTACAGCTAATATATATTCCAGGAAGCAATTTTATTTTACATATACTTACCTTACTCTAGCTATCTAGAATATTTTATGATGACCAATAACACAAACTTGATAGAGGTCGACCTAAGAAACATACACATACAATTTTTTGCAAAAGAATAAGTGCTGTTTTGGGAGATGCTGTCTTAAATGTCTTTCATTTTGGAATATTTTTAAAAAAAAAAGTGTAGCCACAGGCACGTAGCTATGCTGAGGCACACCAAGACAGTTTCCTCAGTAGCATTTTGGGAATGTACAGAACTTTACACACATTGATAAATAATCCTTATCAGGCATTCACGCAAATCTCTTGCTTAAAACAGTGACTTAAGAATTTCTTCTTAATTCTCTGCTTAAAACTGAAATCTTGTCAGGACATGCACTAAAACCCAGGAAATCGCATGAAGAAATCACATAAAAAAATGTGTGGAGGATGCATACCACTGGGCCTCCATAGAAAGAGATTTGCCTCAGATTTCAGGGCTGGCTACGGGCCATATGAAAGGGAACCACCCAAGCTCAATTCAGCTGGTTTTAGAGACATTGTAGCTTTTATATTTCCCTATATAACCAAATTGTTAAAATTTAAGTCGCTATGAAAACCCCAATCTTCACAGAGATCAAATCGAAGAAATGGTTATTAAATTTTATTAAAATAGGAAGAGCTATTTGGAAATGTCCTTTATTTTGGTCTACCTTTAGCTATTGACTTTTTACATAGTAAAATAATCAAAATGACCTCCATACTGACCTGAACTTTAATATTACTATTTTCGGTATCTCACCTAAATATTTTTTCGGATATTTCAGAGGTATGTGAGGTTTATGATACCCTACAGCCAGAAAAAAAGGCCGGTCCTGGTGGTGTCCGGACATATTCCGGAGGAATTCTACAGCATAGTCGGTGCTCTGTATGTCCGGTAGAGTTCTCTCCGGCATTTGGTCCAAATCAACCGGACAGACAACGTTCATGTACAACTGACCGTCTGGTCCAGGACAAACCTGAAATGTTATCAACCAAAATTTGTGCTGTTACTTCCTAATCTTTTTTTTCTTTTCAGTTTTATTGGATATTTATTTTAAGTTTGATTTTTACACTAATATATACGTAAAGTTAGTCTCGGATAAAAAAACAACAACATGTATATTATACTAATTTCAAGAACGAACCATAAAAGAAATGACAATTACAGGGTCTTCATAATGTGAACAGAATCACCGTTAAAGGAAAAAGCAAAATTGGTATTTTTAACTAGGGGTGCAATGACTATTGCGATTATATCGCGGTAATTTTTTCACGATACACGTATCGTATTGTGGGTTCTGTATCATGATACGGTAACGATACACAAATAAACACAAACTTACTCTTACATGTCTTATTTACAAAAATATATCATGACAAGTAATAGTAAATTTTTACTTTCTTATGGTTTTTGTATTAAATGTGGTTGTTTAAAGGATTATTAATGTAAGTATCTACTGTATATAATCCTCATATGCTAATATTTTGACTTATTTTGTGAAAAAAAGACATTATTTAATGAATTTATCTATTGCAATACGCATTGTATCATAAGTCAAGTATCGCGATACGTATCATATCACAAAACACAAGTGGCATCTTAATACAGGAACATTTTATAATTAGGAACTGAAATGGATGTCTCTTAAAAGCTGGGGGTCTCGTGAGCAGGGCTGACTGTATATTGTGTTCAAGTCCAACGTTGGCACTACCTGATAAGAATCCGAAAAAATATCCGTCTTACAATAGGTATTGCTCACATGTATATATTTCAACGCTAATAAAATGGAGAAAAGCCTGGTACCAGTTATACATTATAATTGTGTAAATGGTGTAACGCATGTATAAGTTACATTATAAAACACGACAAAGGCTGTGTAGGTACGCCGGATATAAGTTATATGTATCATAGTAAAACACTATGAAAATGGTTAGTATATTACCAGTTATGTAAGTTTAATTGCAGACGCCAAGAAAATGACTTACAGTTGGGTACCATACCAGTCACAAATATAATGAAAAAATCAATGATAAAAGGTGAACAGCCAGGTACAATAAGTTACATTTAAGATTTAATTCATATTTTGTTGGCATTTATGTTGCTTTAAATGCCAGCAGTAAATGACTAGTTGCATGTAGCGCATTTGCTTTACAGTAAATATGCCATTACGATATGTGTTCAAAGCCTTATAAATGCCGAAATAATGTGATTCAAATTACATTATATTCCCATTGCTATGGAACCAATGATATTTTCAGACAGCTGAATAGCCATTTTCTATTAAGACACATTAGATGCACCAGTAGCAGCTAGTGGATGCACAGTAGCTCCGCCTACTTGAAAAGTGAAGCTTACTTGAAATAAGACACTGTTTTTATCAACAGAATCAAGTATCAAGTGAAAGTAATAACATATAATTGTAAAACATTAAGAACATGGTATCGCAAAAATGATCACATAGATACTGTTCTCTGAACTTATATCCTACAATCTACTTTTCAGAACAAAGCAAAAAAAGCCACATCAGAAGAGTGGTTCCCATCAAGTATGTTAATACCTTTGCCATTTTGTATTTCTCCGTAGATGGGTGATAGGCCGGTACAGACCAGCTGTAAGGGTAATCATCCGTATAGTTACTGCTTTTCCCTGAAAATAGAAGTAGGCAGACATAAAATGTACATGACTATATTGTGTGTTTCTTTTTGCAGCTTGAAAAGGAGGGTGGGTATGTAGATGTAGCAATTTTTTCCTCCTTTATTTTTAAAATCCAGCCGCTTTACATATGGAATTAATCTGAAGTGGAATTCTTTCATATAACATATATATATTTATTTTTTGCCTAAAAATATGCAGCAACAGCAGTATTTTAATTAATGCAATTGGCAGATGCATCACTGGCCCCTATAACCCCAAGTATGGAATCATGGAGCGTAACTACACGAAAGAGAGCTTTAAATATTGTTAAACCCGATATAAAATATATGATATTGATGAAGTCGTAGATGTGACGTAATAGCGAGGATTCACCAGTTACAATTGACAACGATACACAGGTCTGCATTTAGCCTTGGCTTGAGCTGTTCTTAAATGAATGAATGAATGAATGGTGTTTTACGGCACGTCGACACATACATGTAAATAGGTCATATTGTGCGCAAAAAATGACGAAAGATGAAGAAACGAAGGATTAATTAAAAAATTAATGTAAATATATCAAGATAAAACTATTAAAAATTAAGGGATGATATGGTAGTTATATAAACTATATATGTAAATCAACAAATGCCCGAAAACGGGTATATAAAAAGGTAAATATATACAAGTACATATTATAATGATTTATATAGTCTGACTTCCTTCAGGAAATCTAAAACTAGACTAAAATCTACAGTATCAAATAACTCTTTCATAGTATTAACATTGTAGTACCTTGGACGCATAGGATCAAAGTCTACACATTCCAGCAATATGTGTTTGACCGTTAACGGTGCAAAGCAGGGTATACATTCTGGTAATTGCTCAGCTTGTAATAAATATGAATGAGTATAACGAGCTGTTCTTAAATTAGCTATCCCGCCAACAGCCAAATTTTACATACTATATACCGTTTATAAACCTACTGACGACGAGGTATATAATCATATAACTTACATATTTTGAGAATCCAAACACAATATAAATTGCTGTAACCAGCCAGACCAAACCCCGAATCTGGAGTGTCGAATTAAGAGTTACCATCTCATAACTCATTTTACGCATATTCAATCACAGATATTTTAAGAATCCGTGAATAACCTTTACTTTTAATTGGCACATATACATTATTATCTAACCGGAACACCTGGATGAAGTTTTGATGAACGGTTTGTAGTGTAATTTTGCTGTTATTTGGTGAGTAAGTTCCTTTAACATTCATCAATATATAAAACTGGCGTGAGCTGAAGATTAATTTACATGATGAACATTTGTCAAACAGCCCTGTCACATGCCTGTTGCAGCAGACAGCTGTCATGGCCCAATGGAAGTCAAGCGTGATACTGTTTATGTGATCATATATTTTAACTGAATTAATTTAAGTCAAAATATACGGAAGCAATACGGAAATACTGGTTAAACTATACCAAATTTTTTCGCGTTTGGTTTAAAGGGAGTACATCAGGATTTTCATGGAGGTCTAGGTGTCCGACTAACAATTTAAAATATTAATATTTTCAATTCTAAATGTCCTAAACATAATGAGTGAGCCTAAAATTGACCCCTTATTTGCAAAGAAATTCATTCTGCACATTAATACGTGCTATCCTAGGTGACGCACCAGGGTTAATTTCAGCATTTTACGTCAGATTCCGTCCCAGCTATATAGTGTTTTCAAAGTTTAGACATTAACAAAATGGTTCTAACATTATATTTTGATTGATGTAAGTTTTTTATCATGAACTGGAACATTTTTATAATTTAAGATATTTCTAGAAAAATCCTGATGTACTCCCTTTAAACTATACTAAATTTTATTAAAAATATTGCAAACAAAACACATTTTGGTCAAACGTGAGAACGTAGAATGTATGCATGTGAGCGTGATTTGACACAAAAACGTGTGTGTCTCACGCCCAGTGTGTGAGACTTCACAGGTATGAACTTGAATCCATAAGTTAACACAGATTGAGAATATGCAACAACATCTTGATCAACAGTTTTCAATAGTCAATCCTACCTGGATGAAAAACTTTGCCGACAGAGACAGTGTGATAACCATTTTGCTTGAAGTGTTGTGGCAGGGAGGTGAAGTTACCCGCGGCTACCCTCCAGTATGAGTAAAAGTCGTAGAGTCGCGTGGTGTCTGGCCTTCTACTGGTTAGGAAAGAAACACGACTTGGGCCGCATAGAGCTTGCTGGATGGAGAAATTTAGAAATACTTATTATATAGATATAGATATGGAGTACTTTAGTTGTAATAGAAAAGTTTATAGCACAGCATAAGCAAAAAGCTGTTGCAGAGGGAAAGATCACCTGACTGCTTATTTAATGTGACCTTTGAACCCAGACTGTGTGTGAAGAGAAGGGAATGAACAAAACTGTTACCGTAAACTTTTGATATATCTGCAAAGTCTGATGAAGAAATACATTAAACAAGAGGCCCAAGAGGGCCTGTGAACGCTCTACTGGCTAACACGGCTCTTATAACATCGATGAAGCGATTGACTGCCATTTACGGTTTTGTTGAAAGTTTCGGCAAAAAACAGCTTTTTAACTAAATCAAGGGCCATAACTAAAGAATCTGGTAAAGTTTGGTAAAGATCAGATGAAAAATGAAGGCCCCACCGTATTAACGAGGCAAAATATAGCATGTTTAACTAAATCAAGAGCCGTAACTCCTCTGTTACTGGTCCGACTGGTCCAACATAGAGCTAAAAAAAAAAAATTAAAAAAAAAATAAAAAAAAATTAAAAAAAAAAATTAAAAAAAAAAAATGAAAATATATTTATAAAAAATATGAAAAAAAAAAAATAATAATAATAATATAAAAAAAGAAAGTCATAAAATCTGCTAAAGTTTGGCAAAGATAGGATGAAAAATGAAGGCCCTATAGTCTAATAAATATAGCATTTTGAACTAAATCAAGGGCCAGAACTCCGCTGTTACTAGTCCGATATGAATGGTTTTCGAACTTGTCCGAGCTTTCATTGATATTAACAACTTGATAAAGTTTGGTAAAGATTGGATGAACAATGAAGACCCTATCGTCTTAACGAGGGAAAACATATTTTAACTAAATCACGGGCCATAACTCCGCTGTTACTGGTCCGATATGGCTGGTTTTCGAACTTGTTCGAGCTTTTAACGACATTAACAATCTGATAAAATTTGGTAAAGATCGGATGAACAATGAAGCCCCTATCGTCTTAACGAGGCAAAATATAGCATTTTTAACTACATCAAGGGCCATAACTCCGCTGTTACTGGTCCAATATAGCTGTTTTTTTAAATTGTTCGAGCTTTCGACAACATTAACAATCTGATAAAGATTGGTAAAGATCGGATGAACATGAAGCCTCTATCGTCTTAACGATGCAAAATATAGCATTTTTAACTAAATCAAGGGCCATAACTCCGCTGTTACTAGTCCGATATGGCTGGTTTTCGAAACTGTCCGAGCTTTCATTGATATTAACAATGTGGTAAAGTTTGGTAAAGATAGGATGAAAAACGAAGGCCCTATCGTCTTAACGAGGTAAAATATAACAATATAGCATTATTAACTAAATCAAGGACCATAACTCTGATGTTACTGGTCCGATATGGATGGTTTTCGAACTTGTCTGAGCTTTCATTGATATTAACAATGTGGTAAAGTTTGGTAAAGATAGGATGACAAATGAAGGCCCTATCGTCTTAACGAGGCAAAATATAGCAATATAGCATTTTTAACTAAATCAAGGGCCATAACTCCGCGGTTACTTGTCCGATCTGGCTTGTTTTCGAACTCGTCCGAGCTTTCATTGATATTAACAACCTATTTAAGTTTGGTAAAGATCGGATTAAAAATGAAGACCCTATCGTCTTAACGAGCCAAAAGTTAACGCCGACGACGGACGGACGACGGACAACTCGGCATCCCATAAGCTCTGCTGGCCTTTGGCCAGTAGAGCTAAAAAATGAAGTAGTAGGGAATGTTAAGTTTCTGATTTCAGATGGACAGAGGCATGGACCCATGCATGCAAGGGTGGTACAAGGATGGTGATGTATTGTAAACCATTTAAGGTTTAACGAAATTATGTTTGAAAAGAAGTGTCCCCTCATTGAGCTAATTATATTTAATGTTATATGATATTAACGTAAGCAAACATTGTGTATTTGTTAGACACTGGTATAACTATAATCATTTGAATAAACAACAATATTTTTTTTGAATCTACAAATTTGTTGAAGATAGTGCACCAATAACATATATCAAGGTCATTTCAAACTAAGGTAGATTAACAAAAAAAAAAATTAAAAAAATATTTTAGTATCAATTTGTTTGTTTGGTGTTTAACATCATTTTTCAGCACAATTAGGCTATGCATGACGGTCGATTTTTTGTGGTGGAGGCAGACCAATCACTTATTCCTGGG
Source organism: Cyrtodaria siliqua (assembly GCA_037043455.1). Lineage (NCBI taxonomy): Eukaryota > Metazoa > Mollusca > Bivalvia > Adapedonta > Hiatellidae > Cyrtodaria > Cyrtodaria siliqua. The sequence goes on along the minus strand of JAWPHD010005484.1, from coordinate 39,960 downwards.
TAGAACCACAACTGTACACCTCGCGCCATCCGTAAGAATCAACACTTTTTCACCAGTTGAGCTCGCAGTGGGATTCAAACCCGCAGCGGTGAGAAGGTTTACAACGCAACATCGTTTTACAACGCAACTTTGTTAACCCCTCAGCCACGGAGGCACCCTTTTAGTATCAACTGTTTTATTATAAATATGCATGATGATTTAATTTCAACCCACACTGGATTAATATAAAAGAGGTGATGCTTGATAAATACTTCAAAGTTGCCATGTGTCCCTTTAAAACACTAAATTTTCGAAAAACAAATACCTGTGCATAAGCTTCTTTGAAAATGACTGACTGTCTGGCCAAGTTGTCCAAATTTGGCGTTATCATATAATCATCTCCATAGCAACCTAGAGATGTTCTCAGATCATCAACAACCAGAAAAAGTACATTCGGCTTTTTGTTGCCAGTGCAACCTAGAGTAAGAAAATACAAGCAAAGTTTAAGAATGTGTTCGCCCTACTTTCATAACAAAGCTGTTGCACCCGATATGTGTTGTGTTTACAATATATATGACTGTGTACCGGGTATTTAATACATGAATTTATCACATAACGTCCCCTGTTAGCAGTGTCGAACACCCATTTAATATTCTATTGTATGACACACATGTAATACAACCTGGAACGATTTTGATTGGTTGAGTTAAACCTGTAACACTACGCAAGTTTATTAACTGAAACTATTTTATTTATTACAAGTTCACCCAGATCCGAGTCATAAACGTATTATTTGTGACAGCTTATAAAAATAATACACGTTATACAAAACAATGTTGTTGGTTTGCTAAAAGGTTGGCGTAAACTGCCATTTTGTAAAGAGGTAAAAACGAACTCTTTTATACGCAACGTTATGTGTGAGACTCGACGTTACATATTTTATTACGTTTTGGCGCTAAAGTGTGTCTGACATCGTGGCGGTTCTATGTCCATCTGAATTAATTTTTACTAGTTTGATTGCAATGTAATGTGATAAAAAGGATCTTAAACTCGTTCCCATTCCATATAAGATTTATGAAACTCGTTATGAATTATTTTTAATTTTAACTCGCCAAAAGGCTCGTTAAAATAAAAATAATTCATAACTTGTTTCATAAATCTTATATGAAATGGGTACTCGTTTAAGATCCTCTATATATGAGCATGGGATATACCCACTGTTGAATATACCTACACTAATGTTTTTCCAACGAGGGTGGGGCGTGGATATCAAATATCCCACTGTTGGTACAGGTAATAATCTGTTAAACACCTGTCTCTTCGTTGCCAGAAGCGAGACTCCATCTTTGGAAAACTCATGAATACAACTCAACAGACAAATAAATTTTAGACCTTTAAACAAGTATGGAACTCGCATCTGGCAAAAGCGAGGCCAGAGGCGAGATACAGGGATTCAAGAAGAATAACTGAAATTATGTTACAAACAAAAGGCCCAAGAGGGTCCTGAATGCCCTGATTCGCTCAACCGTAATTGCTTTATGCAAAGATGAAAAAATTGTCAAAAAAACTTATAATTCATAACTTTTACATCAGTTCAACTTCCGGTAGGTTGAGATATTCCGTACGGTAGGTGAAAATAAAGGGGTTTACTCAGACTTTATCCTCAATCTCTATATGAAAAATCAAAATATTAGACCATGATTTAAATTAAATGTATCCATACTGGTGTTTTAAAATCAGACAACACAAAAGGAAGATACATAAAATAAAGCTTTTAATATAATTATCACTACAAACTAGTTTTATAAAGGGCTAAAGTCAGTTGAGCACCAACAATAAACACCGAGTTTACCCCCTACCAGAATGTGGAGGTCTTTTATTTTACTGATCACTGATTGGTCAAATTATTTTGATGATTTACCTAGCATTTGACAAACTAAGGCTATAGGGCCTAAAAGCCTTCTCTTTTTTTTTTCTTCTTTTTTTTGCGGCTTTATAACGTACACAGCCAGATGAAATATCAAAAATCGTAAAAAAGAGCTGGTAAGGTCAGAGAAGGCTCGGATTATATAGGGTCAAGCGAAAAAAAATCCAAATATTATAATATGAGCTTATTTAATTAACCCAATCAAAATAACTGTCGTTTTTGTTTAACAGAGGGTCAGTCGGGCTTCAGTAAACTCAGGTATAATTTTATTTAGCCTTTATCGTCAATCTCACAAATTAGCCTGTTGCACCAACAGTTAAACTCACTATCTAGTAAATGTATTTCATGCACACTGCACAAACTAGGCCTCCCAAATGGATAGGATCTAGATCTTTTAACATGTAATTGCACTGACGCGCAGCTGCATAGGTTTCGTGCAGGATAAATAGATAGAAAATATAAGACGCGGAAACACATTACAAAACAACTAAATTGGTGTAAAAAGTAGTTTTAGCAACTACATTTTAATAACAACCATCTATATTGTTTAAACGTATAATGTCCATGCATATGTGTTACCTGTTATGTGAAATTTAACTACGAAAATGAATAAAATCTGTGGATGAACACTCGAAATCTTCATGTTTCTGTTTACGGATGTTTTAAACGTGGTTAAATGTACATTAACACCGCCCACATCCTAGCCAAAAGTCAAAGAGGAGTCAATAGTTATGACATGAGCAAAAGGACACGAATTGACAAAAAAACTTCTTAAAAACAGTAAGTAAGTATACTTACTCCCTGTTAAAAATAAAGTAAAATTTAAACAAAAAGAGAAAGTGGATGCGGGGAGCCAAAATCGTAAAACAATTTAGCTACAATTGTTTTTATTCTACCAAATTTCCTATAACAGATAATTATTGTATTAAGGTGTTTACTGTAAGAAATGGGACTAGAGGCGGGACTTTTCATATCTGTATCTGTATCTGTATGGTACACGTTTCCGTCACAATTGACGATTACAACGCGGGTTGGTTGCGCATTAATTAATATCAAATACACTTAACAATGAATTAAAGTGAGAAGACAAAATGAGTAAAAATGGATAGGAAATGTAGAGGGAAGATAATTTATTCTTAGTCGCTAATTGCGTGATAGGCCTTCATCATCAGTCCTGTCTGGCTACCGTAGCGGCCCCTGGGAATTCACCCAACCAGCATAGCACTGAGAATCACTAGAACCTAACAAACAATCAACTGGGACAGGGTTTAGAATGAAAGTTTGGAAAGCTCCTGTTTGTAAGATACCAAATCAGGAGCCTCAGCCACAGTGGCTGGTAGACTATTCCAACGACAAACTGTTCTTGGGAAAAAACTAAATTTGAGCAGGGCTTTATATGAAGCCCTGATTTGAGATAGTCGCTGGGAGAAGATAACTGGCTAAATTTCAAAGAGTGATTGGACCTGGTGCGAGATGATGCAGGTGTCAGGAACTCGGATTCTGGTATAGCCCGTGGATAATCTTAAAGAGCATGGTGAGTTGGCTCTTAGTACGCCTTGACTCCAGGGTCTCCCATTCTAGGTGCTCCAACATAGATGTGACACTGCTAGTGTTCCTGTAGCGGTTAGTGATGTACCGTGCTGCCCGACGCTGAACCATCTCTACCTTCTTGATGTGCTCTTGAGTGCGAGGGCTCCAAATAGTAGAAGAAGTACTCTAGTGTGGGTCTTACTAGTGAGAAGTATGCCGAGGACTTTGTTTGTTCGTTGGAAATCCTCAGGTTCCTTCTCAATAATCCTAGTGTACTGTTCGCCTTCTTGACTGTTTTGTCGATATGAGGGCTCCAATTCATGTCTTTTTGTAGTTCCACCCCGAGGTACTTTGCCGAATCCGTGGTCTCTAGGACGTGACCCTTCAGTGTGTAGTTAGAGGCTACCGGTGATTTGATTTAGAGACTCTGAGGGTGCTGCATTTGTCTGGGTGTTAATCCATGCCCCATATCCTTTCACATTCGGCGAGTCGATCTAGGTCATCTTGGAGATCAACACTGTCTTGTCTTGTTCTGATCAGTCTGTACAAGATACAGTCGTCAGCAAAGAGGCGAACTCTTGAACGCACGCTGTCTGGGAGGTCATTTATAAAAATGAGGAACAACAGTGGGCCTAACACCGTGCCTTGAGGTACTCCGCTAATAACTGGCACACTGTAGTGGCGCCATCTACTAGGACCTGTTGCTCTCTTTTCGATAGGAATTCCTTGATCCACATCAGTGTGCTGCCTCTTATTCCATAGTGGGCTAGTTTCCTCAGTAAGCGTTCATGAGGGACTCTGTCAAATGCCTTGGAAAAGTCCAGGATGATTAAGTCATATTGGACTCCGTTGTTGAGGGCTGTGACTAGTTCATGAACTAGTGTTAGTAGCTGTGTTTCACAGCTCCTCCTGGCTCTGAATCCATGCTGGCAGTCCGTGAGTATGTGGTGAACATCAAGGTCTAGTTAAAGATCACCAGCCAAGTTAATATACCCCATTTATATAAATCTATGATATACTAATAAAAAACTTAGGAATAGCTGTCAAACACAAAAAAATATTAGTTAGAGGAGAAAAAGATGATTTTAATAAACACATTCGTCTTCATGAAAGTCCGGAATAATTCGGTAGTTTCCGCGCGCACTTTGCATGATGACGTAGATGACGTAGATTTTGCCATTGACCTTATGACCTGCTTGTCATCTGTTGTATTCATGCATGGTAATTTCGGGAAGACATCATATATCATAGATCTACATACACTGGAGTTGAAACATGTCGTAAATCCAATTTATCCGCCGAATAATAATTTACCCATGAATACTTGTGCGTACAGGTATAAGGTATTTTCGCGCATGCGCACTGCGCTAAGTTACGCACCGTCTTACGAATTGATCAAATGTAAGAATCTGCGTCTAAGGTACTAGATTGAATGAAAATAATGAAATTTAAATTAAAACGTCGAACGCTTAATCAAATATATAAATCTTACATTCGCCCTATTTTAGAATACGCGGCTTTAGTATGGGATAGTTGTACGAATTATGAAAAAAGATAATTTAGAAAAAATACAATATGAAGCCGCGCGAATAGTTCATGGCCGGACTCGTTCTGTCTCTATACAAACATTGTTAACTGAAATTGGTTGGGTCTCTCTGTCCAATAGAAGACATCCAAAAGTTGATATTTACCTATAAGTTTAAAAATGGAGATTTATCGAGTTACTTGAATGAAGTATTCCCTGCAACTATTTCGGAATCGAATCCTTATAACGTGAGAAAAGTTCCAACTTCCTTACTTTACCAAGAAGAACAGAATTGTTTTCTAGATCAGTCTTACCGTCATCTATAAATCTTTGGAACGAATTTAATATTAATACTGCGAAGCACCATCCATTTCGAGATTTAAAACTAGACTTAAAAATACTTTAAACCGACGATAGTACCCCGATACATAGATACCTTTCAGTTCTACACGCGCGTTTGCGAAACAATTGCAACAATTTAAACGCTGTTCTCTATCTTAATCATTTGAGGGATAATTCCAATTGTATATGTGGTGATGGTGTTAAAGATGTTGAGCATTATTTGTTTAGATGTGTAATTTTCAGAAATTAAAGACGGCAATTATTTTTAGTCACTCGTATATTTCATCCTTTAAGTACTCGCAATCTTGTATACGGCATCGACCAACTAAGGGACGAGGAAATTCATATTCCATTTACTCAAGTTCAAAACTATATTAAAAACACTAAACGATTCCAAAATCCATAACTTTGTATCGATATACCGTTGTATTTTGTCTATATCAACTGTCGCTATGAACGAGGATATGGGTTTTTATTTTGGTGGAGATTTGTGGTGGTAGAATGGCACGGCAGAGTTTAAATTTTTGGATTTATTTTTTTCGTTTTGCATTATCAAGTTCATATTTAAATGTATTGCTACAATTTCAAACCGATAATAACGTACACTTTTTCCACCACATTGGAGAGAACTGTAACTTATGTTGTAATAACATAGTTCAATCCATTAGCATGACTATTGTGATGTTGATTGATGTATTGTAACATATAGAAAATAAACCGGAACCGAGGCTTGCCAAAATTCCGATCAAAACAGATATACCGAGGGTTAATTCCTATCTTCACCAGGTAAACAAGAAGTTAGTTAGTTTCTATGACAACACAACAAGAAATATGTCGCATGTAACGGAGGGCCTTTACATAAACCATGGAATTATTAGTATAAATCGATTTTTGTATAGTACTGAGGTGTAAGATTAATATAAGAATCTGTCATGAGTATCCGGTGAAGATAGGGAATTTCAACCCGAGGTATACGTTTTGTTATCGGAACCGAGGAAAACACTTATACCGAGGGTTGGAATTCCCTATCTGAACCGAATACCCATGATATATTCTTTTTCTTGCATAGCAGAGACATGTTTTGCATGTTTTCCTGCATACCGGATGTTGGTTCGCGCGTGAATTTTATCTCGACCCTAGGGTGAGATGGCATACCGGACAAGGATATCCGTCATTTAACCGGGGCTAGATATTTCCATCTCACCCTAGGGTCGAGATAAAATTCACGCGCACCAACACAAGGTATGCAGGAAAACATGCAAAACGTTAGTAGCTGGCGGCGTCAACGCACAACATGTCTCTGATATGCAAGAAAAAGAATCTAGCATGGGTATTCGGTTCAGAGAGGGAATTCCAACCCTCGGTATAAGTGTTTTAATCTGAACCTCGGCAGAGCCTCGGTACCGATAAAAACACTTATACCTCGGGTTGGAATTCCCTATCTTCACCGGATACCCATGAAAGATTCTTATAATCTAGCGCCGGTAAAATGACGGATTTCCTTGTCCGGTAGGCAATAATAGCTAGGGTGAGATGGAAATATCTAGCCTCGGGTAAAATGATGGATATCCTTGTCCGGTATGATATCCTTGTCCGGTATGCAAGAAAAGAAAAGATGTTCTTGCATAGCATACCGGACAAGGAAATCCGTCATTTAAAAATAAATAAATAAATATTGCCATGTGACCCTTTAACACTGCGACACTACTTTTTTTAGAATTGCAGAAAGTTGACAGACTGAAACGAGGCTGCGTGCGTATTCAAGGATTATGCATACGTATGTTCTTATATTCCCTGTATATTTATTTATTATACATCGGCGTTTAAATTCCTTCATTAGCATGTCCTTGAGTGTATGATATCGAGAGATACAGGCACACACAAAATGTGTTTGTATTAGATTTGTTTGGTGTTTTACGTTATTTTTAGCATATGCTGGGACATATATGACGGTCGAATTTTTTTTGTGTGGTCGAGGCAGACCACCACATTTTTTCTGAGTAGAACCAGTACTTCAACCTCGTTCTATACGCAAGAATCGACACATTCGCACTTGATAAATAGAGCTCCCACTTAGGTTCGAACTTTTGTGCTTGAATAAACAGACAGACAGCTATATCAATTGCTTTGTTCCTGTATACACCACTAGAAATATATGCGTTTACTTACTATGAATGAACTTCATCCGAATTGGTTGCTTATATTTTCAAACATGCATGCAAGTGTCAAACATGCATGCAAGTGTCAGTGTTCAAACACGCTTTAACGTGCCGATTTTTTGCGGATAGCGGGAGGTATACAGTACTGGTTCTACCCCAGGAATAATGCGGTGGTGCATTGTGTTGAGTTGAATCCGTGAATTGTTATTATGTACATAGTAAACACAGCGTGTGGAATCAAGTAGGTTGTTGATTACTATATGTGCATTTATATGTACTATTGCGTAAAGAGAGTGGAATTTTCATACTTTATTCCATTGTTGTTTCGTATAATCCTATCCTTTTCGAAATATGTTTGTTCTGAGTTTCGAAATTGGGGTTGATTTTACGATTTACAAAATTACACTTTATAGCAATCACCCAGATATGCTATTGAAACAGATATTGGACAATCGGCTTGCTTTGCTCTATATTGCATGCAAATCCGTATTGTAATAAAGTAAATATAAAAGAACACTTTAGCTCGAAGCGAGACGCATTGAAACCTCGTGATCTCCAATCCTGTTTACAAGGCGCATCCACATATGCTTAAGGTGAAAAACAAAGTTGACAGGATTATTTGAGATTTTATTTGATAGCATTAACTATCTAAGTATATCAAGATAACGTATATTGCAAGCTTTATTGTAAAATTAGATTTATACTGGTGAGTTGTAATTATTGTTTGATTCACTTTCAATTGCACCTATTAAAACCACTTTATTCATATCATTTCTGTTTTGAGACATTTTTTATGTTTCATATAGGTTAATGAGATGAGGTACTACAAGTTTGATGTAAAATAAGTAGACGTTTCTAAGATATCCAACGTTGAATCTTTATATTATTGAAGGGTACATAATCCATAATAACGTTTCCCATGTAGAATTGAATTGTATGTTGTTTAACGGCTCATCAACACAGTATAGGTTATTTAGAGCCGCCCCAGAGAGAGGGGAAGGATACATAGGAATCTTGGAACCGTGCCCTACTTTTACTATCGAATAGATTCCTATGGTTCTTTAACGTGCTCGGAGGATAGACCGATATACGGGACCGCCCGGTTTACGTCCCCATCCGACGGACGAGGCTAAGGGAAAGTGTCTTGCCCATTCCCATGTAGAAACAGCATTGGAGACTTATATTCAGTTAGTACTGCGTTTGTGTGATAGTGATAACATGATTGCAGTGATGTATATTTTTGAATTGAATTGGATTTCGGTTTTAAAACGCACCAACACATGAACGTTTATATTGCGCCTAACAGGAATGAACGTCCGGGCTTATCCTCCATTTACATCAAGATAAAACATGGAGATTGGACCTAAAAACTCCTTACCTGCAGAACTGCAGTTGCATTCTATAGTAGACACTATATTTACGATGGAGCCACGTTTCCACGTTTCCACGTTTGCAGATAAAGACCTTGAATGAGCATGATACAAAATGATAAAATGAATATGAATGTGTGGGCGGGTGAGGGAAGTTGGGGTGGATGGGGTGTGTTTGTGAGATTGCAGTGGTGATTGTATTCTAACGGACGTATATTTATGAGATTTGAAAGTTATTATGACAAGTGTTCTTGGACAATGACTGATACATGTTTCTTGTTAACATACTACTGTTATCTAGCTAACCCTAGCATTGTATCCATTTTCTAAGAACAGCACTTCGCTTGTATACTAAGATGTTTATCTTTCATTTGTATATATACCAGTATAATAGTGGACTATATGCTTGACAAATAATGATGTGGTCAGTGTTTATATTTCACTGCAAGAGATATAAAACCTTACTATTTTCAGACCAACGTGTTAGTTTGACTTTTTTTTTGTCTCAAAAAGAGGAAATCCACAAGCTGTGTTCTAACATCTCCAAAATCAGGTATTCACTTGAAACACACAACTATTTTTTGTAAGCATGTGTGTAACTAAGACAGGACACATTACTGTGTAAAATGAATTTCCCAACATTTTGTTTATTCTATGGAAGCAGATTTAAAGTCAAAATGATGCCGTATATAAATCGAATTTCAATGCTTGGTACAACTTCAAAATTATCGTGCGCCACTTTAAAGTTGCAGTTTAATCAACTACTGAGAGCTATAAGATAATTTCTTTGTTTGTATGGTGTTTTACGTAATTTTCAACACATGTAAGGTTATAAACGACAGTCGATTGTTTGTGGTAGAGGCAGACCACCCACTTTTCCTGGGTAGAACCAGTACTGTACACCTCCTGTCCTGTCATCCGTAAGAATCGAGACTTCCTCACTTACAAGTCGAGCTCCCAGTGGGATTCGAACTCGCAGTGGTGAGCAACGAGAAGGTTTACAATGCAACATCGTTAACGGAGACGCTGCTATAAGATAAAGATGTTGTACCAATGGGAAAAGGTCAGCTGCAAGTCGCTGTGAAAAGGCCATTGTCTGTCGGCGCTAAAATAAGCCCTTCATTGTCATGTGTTGAAAACCAAAGCGTCAATCTGTTGTCATATTGTGTGAAATTAAACGTGTCCCCCGAACGACATTTTGATTAGTATCTCAAGATCCGTAAACGGCTCGACACAAATTAAAATTTTATTGTACTCGGTAAAGTACTTTTGTAGTTATGATGAGCTAAATATAGCAATTTCACCATAGTGAGCCGATGACGTTGCCGAACATTAATTGAAAGGCATAAAATCATTCGTTGTTTTGCCGTTCTCACTGTTAAAGTTTTCTCACCGATGAAATAAAAGCTGTTTTTCACTTCAAATCAGCAAATATCCTCTCTCTCTATATATATATTGTTTATTGTTTTAAACATGAACCTGTTTAAATAATAGATACAAATGAATGTGGTTAGATGGCATGTTGTTACTTAGAAGCATTGCACATTCGGTACTATTACGAGAATAATGAAAACCAAATGTGTTATGTGTTAGCAAGTTTACGATATGTTGAAATTAATTTGAACCGTAAAATGTAACCGAATTTTAGTGCTTATCCATTTGGGAGAGATTTTGTTTTTATTTGCTATATTTTCAATTGGAGGTATAAATTGTTATCTTAAAGTGTTAACAACAATATAAACAAATACTACACTCTGTATTTCATGGAATAGAAGCAACACAGCAACAGTTCCACTCGGAAAGATACACCACACATGTTAAGTGTTTAAATACAATACTTATACAAATTCTATTTTGGACCACACAAGGGATATATTTTTATTGATATATTTATTATTTTTATTTTTTGAATTTCAGCGATAAATAAATTTAATCGTGTTCAATATTTGTTCAAAATAGTTGTAATATCAAAAGCCGTATAAATATATAATCCTAATGTCATCACTTCGATTTTGTTTTCACTATTTAATAATAGAACGAACTTCATGTAGTTTGGTTTTTTCCAATAGTATTGTTTTATGTACGATTTTCTTAATTCTGTATAATTTTTGCAATCGATAACGAAATGATATTCGTCTTCAAGGCACTGGCATTGTCTGCATGTCCTTTCCTGAAAATGCACACTTATAGGCTTTTTCTCCAACGTCCGCATTCTACTTCCAATCTGTGAGACGAGAGTCTAAGTCTTGAAAAAGCATAACGTAATTTGGAGGTATTTAAAATATCAAAATATGGTTTGTATTAAAGACTGCAATTGTCCATAAAATAACGCTCTAACAGGATCGTTTAATTGGGTATTCTAATCTTGAATAAATACGTCCTCGAGACGTTGTTTGAAAACAGTGAGAAACAAGGCCATATCACCAACTCCTTGAGCTAGCTATACTTCATAATAACCCAGAGTTGATAACAAATGTCTAATTTGCGAGACCCAATTTATTTTATTAATTTGCCTTTCATCTCCGTTTCTTAACATATTATAAACTATAAACTATCTTTTTGTATTTCGTATTGCTAGCTGCACATAATTTTAACCAGTATTTTGTAATTACATAATATCTTTTGTTTATGTAATTCAGTCTTCTAGTTTCACCGCATATAAAGCTATTTTGGGTTGTTAATTTAACCCTCCAAAAAACCTTTACAAAAACCTAATTGTGTCCTTTCTACTTGTTTACCTTTATTAAATCACCATAACTCGGCCGAGTAATTTAATATAGGTGAGATTAGTTTATCAAATAAATCAGATGAATGATTAGGAGATAGTTCGATAAATTTGTTTAAATATTTAACTGGAATGTAGCTTTGAATGATTATCCGGCCAACATTTTGTCCGTTTCATTGAAAGCCCCACCTGAAGTGAACATAATACCTAGGTATTTAAAACTCATTTCGTTGGTTATATAATCTAAAAGTATCTGGTAACCTTCCCCCTTTTCTAAATGTCATGATCTTTGTCTTTGCCGTATTGACAGTAAGTTTCCATCTTTACACAATATTCTTCTAAAACTCACAATGACTTATGCAAAGCTTCCGCTGACTTTGCAAATAAAATAATATCGTCCGCGTATAATAATAAACAAATTAATCATACCCACGTCTACCCCGTCTACTCCTTTAAATATTAATTCTTATTCTAAATAATTTAAATACATGCTAAATAAAAAGGGCGATATACACTCCCCTTGACGCACCCCGAGAAAGCACGTGGTGTTCATATACTTGACCTTTGACTTTACACTGATATACATCGATTTGATGACATCTAAAATTTTCCCCCTCACTCCATACTTTATTTATACCCTAAAACAGAACAGAAAAGAACAAATTTTTATTTCGACTTATGCATATAGTATCTCGTCATCAAAATGTAATATATAAAGTTTAATTAAACACATGACGGGCACACACGCATGCACCACAACACGCACATACATTCTCACACACCTCTTACGCACGCACACGCACTTACTCTCTCTCTCTCTCTCTCTCTCTCTCTCGCACGCATTTATATAAACGAATTAATTGTTGAAACAATACCTAATACCTGAGGATAAACTTTATATATATATGCACACAACTACGTATAATTAAATGTGTTACGTACAATAAATTCTTCTTTTACAAACGTAGCTACATTTTGAATCTTTTTATGTTTCTTACTTTGCATCAATTCAATAAATTTAGTAACACTAGAGGTTCGATAATAATACGCCTTAATATAAAGTTTGCGAATATGCTCATAGACGGGACAAAATAAAACATCTCTCACTACAAAATCAAATGCTTTCTTAAAATCCACAAAAGCGCAAAATAGCTTGCCTGATTGGTTTAAAGTATGTGATATGAAACCGTTTAGAACAAATATATCATCAACTGTGCTCATACCTTTACGAAAACCGGCTTGTGCCTGATCAATCTAGTATTATAATTATATAAAATTAGATGGTTAAGTTTAATGTGGAATTAAAATATGCCTATCATTTTAGTAAAGGTATCAAATCATTAACACTTATGGATTTTGGGAAATAGTTGTAACAACATTGTATTTTCAGTATTTTCAGCTGTGGTGGCCATTTTGAATTTTTGGTCAACCTGACATTTATTTAGGATCAGCTAGTTTCATAGTAATATAGGTGCCGCAAGTGTTTTAACTCAACTATGTAAACACAGATGGCGGACCAATTACATGCCATGCCAGTTTGATAAAGGTACGTGCCAAATTTATACCACTTTTGGCAATTGCAATTGCAACAAACACGTTTTTTTTTTAAATCTATTTTTAGCCCCGTCGGCCATCTTGAATTTCCGGCCAAACTGATTTTTACTCAGGACTAAATGGACAGCAAGAGCAACATTCCTATAAAGTTTCATAAAAATCCATGAAGTAGTTTAAAATCCGTCAAGTAGTTACGTCACATGTTATCCTAAATCACTAAGTAAACAAAGACTGTTACTGGCGACTATGTTTGACACAAAATCAAAATTAATTTTGTTTAGACCAACTACATGTAATGCTAGCCATTTTGGTAAAGGTTACAAACCAATACCACATACGAGTTTTGAGTAGACGCCATAAACATGCATTTTAAAAAATTCTATTTTTAGCTGTGGTAACCATCTTCAATTTCAGATCAAGCTGATTTTCACTATGGACCCACTACCCATCAGGAGCGACATTCCTGTTAAGTTTCGTGAAAATCCATCAAGTAGTTTCAATGAAATAGTCGCCACCAAAAAGGATTAAGGTGATTTACTGGGTTCAACCATTTTCATCCACTCTTTCATAATTTATTTTTTACTGCCACTGGGTAAAAATTAAAACTAGTTTTTAATATATTTATACCATTTATTTGAACACATGTGATAGACAACAAAACAAATAAGTACATACAATCAAGTACATGTACCCCAGAAATGCATTCTGTTTACATTATGTTTACATTTCATTTTCATACTTTCGGGATTCACCACGATTAAGACTTTACAGAACATGATAAAAATGACAAAATGAACATGAATTAATAATCCTAATCTTTACCAACGCAGGCAGATCGTTGCAATAAATGAAAGCTCAGACAATTTCAAAACCTGCTATATTGGAATAGTATCTCCAGATTTATGTCTATTAATCATCGAAAATGATAAATCCTTCATTTTTCATTCTATTCACCCCCAAAATATGTTAACTGAATGAAGTCCGAACACTCATATTGGTCAAAACGTTGGCGGAGTTTTTAATTTTCAATTTTTCAGTATTTTCGAGAGAAATGTTGATTGCTCGTAGGGGCAATCCGGGTAAATATGAAAGGTTTTTGCAAGCTCAGCATTCACCACTGATGCTGGTACCCAAACTGTGTCTCGCATATGTCATAGATAACCCAAAACAAATGGAAACAACCCCGGGACTCGTTTTCATTTTGATGGCTCTCGGCTTCACAGGAGTTAATGAGATTCTTTTGAAGTGACCTAGTGGGACACTGGCTTAAAGCGGACATGCTGGACTTCATATGGGAAAATACGAACACCCGCTAAAATGTGTGCGTTTCGCATTCATGATGCATCATATTCCCTACATAGACAGTGAATGTACAGAAAAGAAAAAAGGTGGACATATATATTTTTTGTAGTTTTAATCTGTATTTACACACTGTCCGTGTTTACCCAGATTGCCCGTATTCATAAATCTGTACTGAACCAAACAGCTAACGCACCAGTAGACAATACCATTAATATCTCAATAATGACAATCAATAAAAACAAATTTCATTCTGAACGAGACAAATATTTTGTCAATAATGATGTAAATTAAAAATAATAAAATCCAATGGACCAGTCGGCATATAATATGTTCATACATAAAGGTATTGCCTACTGGTGCGTTAGCTGTTTGGTTCAGTATAGTAATAAATATTTTATTATAGTGACATGTGTATACGCAAATAACAAACATTTAATACAAATGCATAGAGAAACACCCGGCCCAACGGACCTATAAGTCACCTTATAATTATAGTTTACAAGTAGTCAACATGGTTAAACATAATAGAAAATACTGTTATGAGCTCAAAATGTACAATTTACAATACAATTAAAGTTACAAAGGGTTCATTCATAAATATTATATATATTGCGATAAATAGTGTCAGTTTAGTTCAATAATTGCACCACATGTTTACAGTTACGAGTTATATAACACACTTCTTCTAAAAAGATAAGCTTTAACAAGAAATTTTACAACTTTTCTTGTGTGGTTATGAATCAGGAAAATCAGTCTATTAGAGTCTGTCATGTTTTCATATATTCCATTTGAAATAATTTCACCGAATATCACAGTTCGTATGTTGTTGTATAAAGGACACTTCACTAGAAAATGAGTCTCGTCTTCAATTAATCCGGACTGACATAAAGTACACAGTCTTTGATTTGGTGCTTCACCAACATAGCGTCCAGTTTCAATTCTTAAAGGTAAGATACCGCATCTGAATTGAGCATATATAGCGCGTTCATTTCTTTTTAAATCCATGGCAAGATAATCTTCATATGAAAAATGGCCCTTGAATGATTTGTAAGTCCTCAACTTTGGCACCTTTTCGTAATCATTAGCCCATACGTTTGCATAATAATCCGTCAGTTTTGATTTTACACATTCCATATTAACTGTAATTTTATTGGTAAAATGAACAGTTAAGTCTAGTCTGGACATAATGATTTTCACTTCACTGCACCAGTTATTAATCCTATTTGATCGTTGATAGTCAGAGTTAAATATCCGTTTTGTCAGTCTATTGTCATCGAGTTTCACGAGTCTGTTCCAATATCGAAGCATCGTAATCCATCGTCTGTAGTTACTAGGTAGCCATCCCGTCTCGCCTATAAGTGCCAGTTTCGGTGTAAACCTATGTACCCCTAGGAAGTATCGTATGGCACGGTTCTGGACGTTGTCTGCTGATTAAAAATGTTTAAATCCCCACACGGAAGCACTATAATCCAAAATTGGTACAATGCACGAGTTGTACAATTTATGAAAGGTATTAAATCCACACTGTTTTAAATTGTGTATCTTTGAAATAACACTGCCAAGTGCTCGACCGGCACCTTTTGAAAGGGTGTCACAATTATAGCTGAAGTCGTGTTTTTCATGTAATATAACCCCAAGGTATTTGTATGTATCGACTGTCTCCAGGATATTATCTCCAATATGGAATTGGTAATCACTACGTTGCGCGCGGCCCTTCCGGAAGTGGACGACTTTAGATGTATCAGTGTTCACTAGAACTCTCCAACGTTTGCACCAGTCATGCATTTTATCAAGCATTATCTGTAGATTTATTTCCGAGTGGGCGATGAAAACAATATCGTCAGCGTAGAGCAGCATCGACACCGTTGTATCGTCTACCATGACCCCGAGGTCAAGGTCGTTGATTTCCTTTACAAGGTCGTTGACGAATATGGCGAAGAGTGTCGGCGATAAATTATCACCCTGTTTCACGCCGGTTGAACAGTTGAACCAGTCCGTGAGTTTGTTGTTAATCCGTATGCATGATATTGAACTAGTGTATATGCTCCTTATGGAATTGTATATTTTCCCGTCAATTTTGTTCACTAGCAACTTGTATAACATCATGTCTCTATCGATAAAATCAAAGCATTTCTTCAAATCTATGAAAGCCGTGACAATAGAATTGTTGTTTCTGGTGATGCTATCCAGTGTGAAAATGTGATCTTCAGAGCTGTAGATATGTATCAGGGTTGCTACAGGAATCTCAAAATAAAATTCCCCAACTTTTCCTCGATTTCCCCCTGACACGGTATAGCATAAGAAAATAAACGGCCTCCATCCTCCCCTAATAGCCGTACCTTCACCACCAATCGATATAAACTAAAGGAAAAAATAACCAAACTCGGGAATTTCCGCGATATAATTTATATACTACACTCTTCATTCCATGTAATGTCTAAATACATCCCAAGATGTTTTGTGAAGAAATGGGTTGTAGTTAGAGAAAGGATACCACAGTACCGTTGTAGACTTAGAGAAAGGATACCACTGTACCGTTGTAGACTTGGAGAAAGGATACCACTGTACCTTTGTAGACTTAGAGAAAGGATACCACAGTACCGTTGTAGACTTAGAGAAAGGATACCACAGTACCGTTGTAGACTTGGAGAAAGGATACCACAGTACCGTTGTAGACTTAGAGAAAGGATACCACTGTACCGTTGTAGACTTAGAGAAAGGATACCACAGTACCGTTGTAGACTTGGAGAAAGGATACCACTGTACCGTTGTAGACTTGGAGAAAGAATACCACAGTAACATTGTAGACTTAGAGAACGGATACCACAGTACCGTTGTAGACTTGGAGAAAGGATACCACTGTACCGTTGTAGACTTGGAGAAAGAATACCACAGTACCATTGTAGACTTAGAGAAAGGATACCACAGTACCGTTGTAGACTTAGAGAAAGGATACCACAGTACCGTCGTAGACTTAGAGAAAGGATACCACAGTACCGTTGTAGACTTAGAGAAAGGATACCACTGTACCATTGTAGACTTTTTAACCATGGTACACTTCGTAACACGAAATTCAGAAATGTTGACGTTCCGCTTTGACAATTTGAGAAATTTTAGTACTGTTTGCAAAGTAAAGCGATTGCAAAATAAGTTTGCTCACCTGCTTGAACCAAACGCGTATTCTTTCATTAATGAAAGTTTGAAGAGATACCACTTGAGGGTTATGTGTTGTTTTCAGTCATTTTCCCGTAACGAAATGTCTAATATAGCCATGATAACAGCATATTATACATACAATATATAGCAGAAATTGCCGACTTGCGTTTCTTTTTTCCTTTAGTATACATGCGTCTATATAGATTCCCCACCCCCCCCCCACCCCCACCCCACTCCCCCCAACCACCACCCCCATTTTTTTATGTTTTCTAATTTCATATTCAAACCATTTAGGTTATAATAAATGACATAAAATGTTTATAATTGATGTTTAGATCTATGAAAATCATGTTCATAGAAAATTATTTTCTATCATTAAACTATTCTTTTTTTTCTGCCTAAAGAGCTTCAGTTATGTTCAACATTACTTTTTGTTCTGTGTAAGGTGCACTAAAATGAAATATAGTGACATAAAATTCCCCGACTTTTTCCCGATTTTTGCATTATTTTCAAATTCCCTGTTTTTTTCCAGCAGGGAATTTTGTTTTGCAATTTTCTCTATTTTCCCTGTTTGCATTAACATAATTAAAAACATACAAATATGTGTTTATACAAAGGTATACAATCGATGACACAAGTACCGCAGTTACAGTTTATTTCGAATCTTTTATATGGAATGTAAACTTTTGACAAAAAAAAAATCGTTTGAAAACTCATCAATATATTTTTAACAGATTCGTCAAATAAAATGAAAAATACATAATTTGATAACTGGTTTATCTTCGGTCTTCGATTAGATGAAGGTGTTGAAAATTTGAGCAAATTGGGAGGTTTTATTAGTACTTAAAATCTGGGTGCTTATAAGTTCAGTCTAGTGTATAGTGTATAGGTCCACTCTTTTACTCAAATCTTAGACATCACTACCTTTGTCAAGAAAACAGCTTCTACAAACAACATCATGAATGTATCATCACTTTAAATATTAAATGCATGAACCAAACAAGTATATTTTTCGTGCGCGAACAGTCTTTTAAAAAAATAGAAAACATATTCATACTATAGTAAAATTTAACGACTCTTTTCCACACACATTTTTTTTTAAAACCTCAATCATATATAGCATTTTACGTCTATTTTAAAGAATTTCACTTTGCCATAATCGTTCAATCCGTTGGAGATTTGATACGTCCAGAATGCCATCGCTGTTCATAGAATGATTTTGGCGATATTGATGTCCGTGTGTAGAGTGCGACTGTGATACTGATGTCCGCGTGTAGATTGCGACTGTGATATTGATGTCCGCGTGTAGATGGCGACTGTGATATTGATGTCCGCGTGTAGATAGCGACTGTGATAGTGATGTCCGCGTGTAGATGGCGACTGTGATATTGATGTCCGCGTGTAGATGGCGACTGTGATATTGATGTCCGCGTGTAGATGGCGACTGTGATAGTGATGTCCGCGTGTAGATGGCGACTGTGATATTGATGTCCGCGTGTAGATGGCGACTGTGATAGTGATGTCCGCGTGTAGATGGCGACTGTGATATTGATGTCCGCGTGTAGATGGCGACTGTGATAGTGATGTCCGCGTGTAGATTGCGACTGTGATATTGATGTCCGCGTCTAGATGGCGACTGTGATATTGATGTCCGCGTCTAGATGGCGACTGTAATAAACTGTATGAACAAACTGCCTGAAACTGTGACAATGGTTCAACTGAAATTATTATATGACACAATAGTAATTATTGGAACTGTATCTTACATAGGGTACATCAGGCTTTCCATGCGGGGTGGGGGTGAGGGGGGAATGGGTGAGATGGGGGATGGTTTAAGGGCCAGATTTAAAATTAAGAAATAATTAGGCCTTCTATTTTAAAGGGTTTAAACATAAAAAATGAGCTTAAAATGACACCTTATTTAAATACAAGGAAATTAATTTTGTACAGCTATCATGGGTTCAAATTTTAAATCTGAACAAAAAACATGTGCTAACTCCATTTTTTTATTTATCATGTCGGAATAGGAACATTTCAAGTAGTCAAGATTATTCTAGAAAAAGCCTGATGTTTCCCCCTATAACAAATCCAATCTATTATTCACTCAGTTCATTACGGTAATGACATCCGGAGGTATACATACAATGAAGCTCACTGAACATGCAGGAACAGCTTATCTTTGGTTACTTTGAGCTACCACAGATAATCTGGGAAACATGCGATTCTCTTCCTGTCAAATAAATTTTTAAATGCTTTTCGAATAAATGAAACCAAACCGAGCCCTAATAGTAAAATATTTTGGTGTAAAAACATGCATTCAATTACACTGTTAATAATAATTTCGCATAATCAAAATGTCTAACACTGCACAACAGTTGTGTAGAACTTCAGTCTTCTGCACGTGTAATTAATACAAGGTGAAAATAAATTAGAATAGCATACATTAACATCGTGTCATGCTGCAGATGAACCTTACAGGCTGTGTGTTACGATGTCTGTTCTGATGGTCATCCTCCTCTCATTTTCTGGAAATAGAATTAATAGATGAATAATTTAAAATCGTACATGGAAACTAACATTGTAACACAAATCAATATTGCTATATGCAACCAAATGTTTATGATGATATGCAAAACAGGACGCTGTAAGTTTACAAAATCAAGGTTGCCATGTGTCCCTTTAAATTCTATTCAACTAAATTTTTATGATGATATGCAAAATAGGACGCTAAAGTTTACAAAATCAAGTTTGCCATGTGTCCCTTTTTTCAAAAGTGCTCAACTCTTTATTTAACACTGCTTTATCAGTAATTGTTTCAACAGCTTAAGATGTTGTTCTTTTAATCAGCTATCCCGTCATCAACAGCCACCTTTTACAATGTATGTATACTACTGACAACACGCTATATATACTGAACAAAAAACGAAACGTCCGACTTATTTGCAGGTATTTCCATAGACCAGTTTTTGAGGGCGTATAAAAGCTTAAACAGCGTTTTAATAAAACAATGTTTGATCGTGAGTACTCAATTTCCATTACACAGTTTCAAATTTGCCCAGCAATACTATTTTATGAATGATATGGAAATGTTAAAGGGAGGTAATTTGATGATTGTTGATAATCAAAAGCTGCCATCTATACAATATGTGCTTTTTTGTTGTTTGTTTGGTAAGGAACATATTGAGAATATTATCTCGGGACAAATTTCTGTAATTTTCGTAGATTTTATTTTTGTGGCCAAAATGCATGTTTTCAAAAACATCTTTGTTTGGACTATTATTCTCAAAACATCTTTAATTTTTTCCCGTTTTGCTGTCTAGACAATCAGCATCAACATCAAGGGACGTTTCTTTTTTTGTTCATATATAATATACTTACTTACTGTTAGAAGCCAAACTCTAGACACAATATAACCGGTTTTAACCAGCCATCCCCAACCCCAAAATTAGATTGTCGCATTAAAAGGGTTACCATCTCATAATTACGCATATGCAATCATAGGTACTTTAAGAACCCGTGAATAAAACTACTTTTAATAAGCAATTATACATTATTATATGACCTGAACAGAGTTTTATTTGTGGGGTTATTGCCTTTAATAATACCCAAACATGTATGTTGTTTTTTTATGAAAATAGCGCTGTTATTTTGATACCAATCTTGTTAAGTCAATGTTTCCTTGTGGTAAGGCCGGTATATTGGACATCTGAGGGTTTCATTCTTAAATTCAGTACGAACACATTGATTACATACCTTTTCTACTGAAAAGCGTATTTTCTATTTCAGCAGTCTTCTGTCGAACATGTTGATGGTCAGCTACCTAAAATCCACATAATTATAACCATTTTAATGACAGTGTAATGCCGTTCCTAATCCAACTATGTGGATCCTTACTGATTGTAATTTCTACTTGCCTATCAACATAATTGACAATCTGAAATGAACACACTCAAGAGAGATATCAGAAAGATGCTCTTTGCAATATTTTAAAACATTTTGTCACCGTTAGAATGCCAATAGAATCAATACTTCACAGTATACAATGATTACCGCAAAGTAGTATCAATAATAAGTTAACGGAGGCTAAGCAAGAAAGAAAGTATTGTACATGATTGTAGCCGTAAAATTCAGACAATGTGCTCATTATGTACATACCTCTAAAAGCAAAACGTGTCCCATCAGTACGTAAAACGCAAGTGTATCAGTGAGAAAACTCGAATAATTCACTTGTGCTAAGGCTCTGGTGAAAATAAGTTTCTCACTTCTCGAAGAAAAATTCCTATATTCACGAAAACCAACAATTATTAAGAAGTGTTTACAAATAAAAGAGTATTATTACAACTTAAACTTGGAAAAAAGGGTGATCCTGTCCGACAAAATAATGAGTTCTATTTGAGGATGGAATACATCCAAGCCTGCTAATCAAAATCAGAGATAAGACTTCGACAATTTACCTTCTCTGAGTGTAGATGGTCTGTCTAACCAGACGGCTACTAGATAACTTCACTCTTGGATGCGGTTATCATTTCCTTCAGCCTGATAGAGCGCCCTGTCAATATATAGCACTGTCTAGGAAATTATGATTTCCTAAAGAGGTCTCAGTCCTATTGTTGGTAATTGTAAAAGACACTACACTGAATATAAGAACAAATAAAGTGTCCCAGACACGATCTGTGATTATAAATCATGTAAGAAATATAATGACAGAAAATGTAGTCCATGACCGAACTTTGCCTATAAAAGCGAGTACGAAACGCAGGAAACCATAATCTTATTCCCATAACATGGAAAGAAATCTAGCCATGATCAAGACTACTAGTCTAAATTAATCATTAGTAAAAGCAGAGCCCTTAGAAGACACTATATGCTTAAGTTGAGTGGCTCTCCCCATCACAACAGTATTGAATACAGTAACAATTACAGTAAGAATACTCGTAGTGCACTGGGCCCAGCTTGAAAATCTAGGAAATTTATAGAAGAAGACAAAACTGAGCTGTGTCTAGACAGGTGGCGGAAACTCCTAGACCGCCCACTGTGTTAACTCTCTGGAAGGTGACCTGGAGGAGTGAGTAGAATCTGTTCTAAGCACATGCATGGTACTCATGATGCAGAGAGTGTGGCGTCCGCATGACCCCTGCAGTACCTGGCAGACCTGTAACTGTGACCAGAAGTGGGTGGGGTAAGGCGGAAAGTTTCTTGAGTCGTCGTGGTCCACCCCACTACCTGCCAGCCTCCTACTGTGTACATCAGTGGGTGGGGTATGAGACTGTGTGATCCCCCCCCCCCCCCCCCACCCACACACACACAGAACTGCCAGCCTCTTACTGTGTACATGAGTGGATGGGGGTAAGACACTGTATCTGACCTGATACTTTGCTTGGATGGATAGCCCTGGGCGTCAGAAGAAACTTACCATAGCCTTCTTTCGGTAGGACTATCCAACCATAGTCGACGTGATTTCCCTCAAGTAATGCTCGCTGTGAACATTCGTTAGAGGAGAAACGGAGACTGTGTGATCCCCTCCCAGAACATGCCAGCCTCTAACTGTGTACTTGAGGGGGTGGGGTAAGACACTGAATCTGGTCTGATACTTTACTAACAACTGTACTGCTCACTGAAGTATAAGAAAGAGAGGCACAACTGTAATTATATAAGGGTGTGACTACACACCCACAGACACACATGGACACCCTCAGAAGTTCTATATAAACTGAATAATGTTATGAACTTTATTTAAAACAACACTTTAGAAACGTTTAGAGCTATTTTAAGTAGTCTTTGAATGTCCACTAAGCGTGTGGAAAAAAACAGAACACCTGCGACATTTCTATCTAAAATTAGCGTAATAAAATGCAATTATTCGATAGAAAAACGGTTCCTTATCTCATCAGAAGTACATCTTTCCTGGATAGACCATACCGGTTTAGAATAGTTAACACTAATATTTCTAAACGAAGATAAGCCCGATACTGAGGCGGTGGGGTACAAATTTCGGTCTAATTAAACCGCGATAGAATAAAGGCCGGTGTAAATCACCAAATACGCTTATAAATCCGTAAGAAAATAACATATGGGAAGTAAAATAAAAGTAATAAAACAATTAAAACCAAATAGTTTGTGGAATAAGAACAATTGTTTGAGCTCCTTTAGATTTATCGCCATTATACACGACGCACAAACGGTAGAGGAGGTAACTCTGCATATACGGGTGTATTTGGCGGCTCTCTTGGTGCCGGGAGTCCCGGGAAGGGGATTTCGGGAAGTTTAATCGTTTGTGGATTAAGGCAAGTTGAGTTATTGCAATTGTAATGTTGTCGTAAGTTATCTATAGACCAATTTGCAGTTGAGATTTCAACGTCCGCTCTATAGCTCTCCACTATGACGTTTTGGTGCTTGACGACGTTGATGTCATTTTGCTTGATGGCGTCGATGTCTTCGCGTGCGAACAGTCTGTTGCTACTTTGCCGATTTTCCATAATCACTATTAAGAACATTTTCCGTCAGAAGCATAGTATGCCGATTATGGATTTTGAAAAAGGATCGACTGATAATCTTAATGTTTTGCTAATAAAATATGTTACTATAGTAAGGTATGTAATTTAATGTAGAGTACTAGTCTACTGCTACTGTGCTAGTAGTGCTTTAATCTGATCTATGACACATAGTTAGTTGGCAAGCAATTATTTGTGATTTACCTGTTGTACGCGGTTACACACTGGCTCCGGGATGTTTTAAACCCTTTTCTAAGGACTGGAACGGGTATATAAAAATGTGTGCCTGTATAACCCAAAACTCAATTACTGCCGTACACATATGCGTTATTAATTTAATTTGAAATATGAAACCTTTTATTGTCCCCCAACAAAGTGAAGTGGGCATTTAAAAATCAAAAGTTGTGCATGATGCTTGCATTTTCCACTTAAAAGGCAACTTTTTAAACTTGTTTTATAGTAGTATCAGACTGTCAGTTTTATCTTACTTGAGCAAGGTACTGTGAAAGTATGCCATCATTCGGTGTGAAAGTATGCCAGCCTTCGGAGGGGATGTAAAGCTGTCGGTCCCGTGTGCATGCAGAACAACAGGCAATACTCGTTGCTTCTGTGACAGTTTCAGGTCAATCAGTGATTCACGTCTGTAAACATTTCCCGGAAGTGCTCATACAGTGATCCAGATAAGACGCATATATATGCGTAATTATGCATATTTTTTTTACCAAAAGCGCATTAAAAATAAAATTGATGCTTACAAAAATGCATTAAAAAATACCCGATAAATATGGGAAACTCGCGTACACACCTAAAAATAGCTTAGAAAAACAGAGTGCGCTCGGCCATACTCAGTGGATGCTTATTGAAGTTTGAGGTACTGAATGACAATCAAGTGCAGAATTTTACTTAAGTAGAATGATGCTTAAAAGAAAATAGAAATGGCCTTTTTGTCGGCTGTTTGACACAAATTAATGCCATTTAAAAAAAAAGACAGAAGCAATGTTGAATGTATATATTTAAGGGGAAGAATAAATATGCAACATTTTTTTATGGCAATGACTAAAGAGTAAACATTTTACAAAAATCTGTCTACAAGAATTCGCATTTGTAAATGTAAATACGTAAAAAAAAAAATTTAAAAATCATGCGTACATTGTGCTGAAAGCTTATCTGCATATATACTCAAATGACGGTGTAGGAGTAAATATAGATAGATATGTAGAGTAATACGGCACAACTCCTTTCATGCTTTCCGGCAATGTTTCTGAAGACATCACCCAATGCCTGCTTTAACAATCACAGGATTTCAATTGACTGGATCTTGAATACCACACGTGCATGCATAAACACACCAAAGAAAATTGATACACTTGGAAATATGGAACTAGATTTCAGATGAGAGCGGGCCATTTCGAGAGAAAAACATTGAACATGTCGGAAGAAACATAACTAGATCGGCATGATATACTTTTCTTTGGTGAGTTTTGTCTATGCGCGTGTGGTATATAAGGTTTAAGTCAGTTGTTTATGCAGGCATTGCGTGATGTCTTCAGAAACCTGCCAATGAGTTGTGCCATATACACATCCTCATTTTATTTTATTCACTGCGTACCATGTACGGACGTAATTTTCCCGGTACGCTATTTTTGTTTGTTTTGAAAACGGTGCGTAACTTGGTAGCTTCTTTTTGCCAATCAGAGTCATCGTAGTGTGTAGTATACTTTTCACGAGACAGCTTTACAGATTGTATGAAACAGCGTCACCAGTTATTTACTGTTTTATCCTTTTGTTTCTCGTTTTTCCCTTGTAAGTTTAATTATGTAGTCACTGAATGACAAATAATTACAATTATTACAAAGGAAGGGAGCAAACTCTTCCAAATATCTAACATCAAGTTAAACAGTTGTCTAGAGTTCCTAACCCTGATTTTGGCTCTTATTGCAGGTAACGTGTTTACATTTGATTCAATTGTTTAATAAATTTCAGATTTCTACAAACAAGATTTCATACACCCACCCTCCCTCACCATTTATTTGTTTCAACCTGATATTTGCTGTGCTGCTGGTGTCATGTATCATTTCAGCATCAAGACAGTCAAACTCTAAGTTTATCAGGCTTCCACACGGTAACAACAACAAAAACAACATTGTCATGACTGAAGTTAGGGAAGAATTGCTCTGAATGCAAGGAACATAGATATGCTATCGTTACATCGAAGGACACTTTTGAAATTATACCTCATTACCGTGCTTATGTAAATACTTTAGAGGCGCCAAGGGATTTTTACAAACGTTTCGTGATCTAACTATATGTGAGAAGTTACCACAGACGAAGTACTCTCAATTTACCGAAACCTGTGTTTTAGGATAAAGAGGAAATCTGCAGTTTTATCCGGAGAGATAAATTACATGTTCTCAGACACATCTACCCCATACATGCCAATAGTAAAACGCTTTTACTAATTACCATTTATTACATGTGTATTCTATTATAACAACAGGTAAAGATATTGAATTTTCATCCCTGTAAACATCATGTAACGTCACGAATTTCAATAACATTGAGTCGCAAGGTTTTCATTTGGAAATGCTAAAGAAAGTCTGGAGAGTAGAAGATGCCTTTCTGGTCTGAGCGTAGATTCTTCCTACCTCCCCTCCTACACACAAATTTTTTTTTTAAAAAAAAAATATAAAAATGCTAGGTTTCAATTAGGGTTGGGGCAGCTGGCTCGCAGATTTCCTGGCTTTCTGAAGTTTTCCCGGTTAATCACGATTCTACTCCAAATATTCCCGATTTTCCGGAATATACATATTCATTTCCAGCACGTATCTGCCTAACATTGAATGAAAACGATATATATTGCATAAATGTATTATTATGCTTCCGATATCCGGACTATAAATTAAAGTAAAACATTTCTAATCTCGGCGATCTTCCGATTGTCCGGAGTCTAATATATTCAGCGATCTTCCGATTTTCCGGAGTCTAATATATTCAGCGATCTTCCGATTTTCCGGATGCCGAATGTTTTCATACAGGGCGGCGGTCACATTTATTTTAAAATATTCCCGATAGTCCGGAATATACATATTCTTGACCTTCCGATTTTCCGAAGGCTAAACTATTCAGTGACCAGCCAAAAATGCCGATTGTGTTTATCCAAGGCGGCGGTCCAATTTATTTGAAAATATTCCCGATTGTCCGGAATATACGTATTGGTGCATTGTCCGAAAAAGTTCCTATTGTCCGAAATAAGTAATTATACGTTGAACTGTCAATATTTCCGATTGTCCGGAATAAGTAGTGGTATGTTCAACTGTGGATATTTCTGATTGTCCGGAACAAAAAGTTGTATGTTCAACTGTCACTATTTCCGATTGTCCGGAAAATGAAATTATTGAAGTTGATCTGTCACTAGCTCCGATTGTCCTCCGATTGTCCGGAAGATGAAATAAATGTCGAATTGCCAATATGTCCGATTGTCCGGAATAAGTAATTATATGTTCATCTGTTTCAGATTGTCCGGAACATAATGAACATACGTTGAACTATCACTTTATCTATACATTATTAATTATAATGCAATATTAAATACATAAAATCAGCCATGGCCAATTATGCCAAAAATAACATTGAAGATGATTCTCAGTCAGGTTTTTCTATGTTTTTTATGCAATCCCACTTTTGTAATAATAGTAGTACCGGTTCAATGAGCATTTACCGCCAAGTTGTTATGCAAAACAATGCACAATTTGCCGATGTTTTTTGGCGTGCACTGCAAGCGATGAGAACAATGAAAAAAAGAGAGACCCGCTAATTGTTTGAACCATTTTAATGGACATTATTTCCACAACCGCGGGAAATGTCTGAAAACCAAACATTACACTCAGGTATAGTGTGGCTAGCTGACCCCTAAAATCGCACATACATGTTCAAGCAATGTGTATGAGCTACAGGGATCTATATACTAGTACATCACTGATAGCACATTTTTCGGACCGCCACATGCACTTTTGGTCATTTTAAACTATAGCAGCAAGGAAAAGATTTAAGGCTGTGCTGTAGGGTTCATCAAATAAGAATGCAAAACTGTAAACACTTTGCAAGAAAGTAATTTGGGCCAGATGTTTTTTATGTGTTGGTTTATGGGTGAGCCTGTCCTATTTTTGCCCAAATCAAAATAAAAAAATAATTTCAAATCCCTTTTTATTGCCAGTCCAACTTCGAATGTAATTTTAGTGAAGAATTTGTTCATGGAAGTTTCGTACCCATATATTTTCATACCATTAAAGCAACTCAGAAGCTAAGTAAACCTAACGCTTCTAATCTTTATAATTTGCTCACACAGTTTTGATATAATTATTCACTTTGAAAAAAACAACTGACAATTTGACCTGTGACAGACCACCATATCCACAGGTCTGCATCCCTTATAATGCCTGACAAGGCTGAAACATTTACTAAAAATATCTAGGTCATTTGTGTCCCCTGTCCCCACCCAACCCGGGACAAGACGGGACATAGCAGGTGTAAAGAACATGGCTTTGAACTTTCGACTGTCCCGGTAGTGCTGTGGATAGCAGGGATTTGCATCCAAAAACTAGCTAAGGAAGACAGCGGTCCCAGAGGTTATGCTATATTAGTTTCATATGTCACGTCAAGAGCTTCTGTTTTTTTTCCCCCAAAACATGAAAATAAAAAATGTCTCAAAAAGTTACTTTTATTTTTTATTTCATTTTACACTCAATGTAAATGCTGGTCTTAATATTATTTCTATTTCATCCAAATCCTAATGCAATTTTTTGGAAAAAAATTCACGTAAACTAATAAATAAACAACTCTGGCCTTGGTTGCAAGCTGACAGGCTATGTATCTGTGTGACATGGTCCATTGTGTGAGGTCATTTTCAGTACAAAATAGACTAAAACCTAAATTCAGATGTCCAATCTGATATGCCTAGGAACCAGTAAACGTTTAACGGATGTATTTATAGACAGACTATAATAAATATATTGAATAAAACTGCGTCTTTATATGTTTTTAGGGATGCCGAGTTGTCCGTCGTCCGTCCGTCGTCCGTCGTTCGTCCGTCGTTAACTTTTGTCTCGTTAAGACGATAGAGTCTGCATTTTTCATCTGATCTTTACCAAACTTTTCCAGATTGTTAATATCAATGAAAGCTCGGAAAAAACGAAAACCAGTCAAATCGGACCAGTAACATCGGAATTATGGCCCTTGATTTAGTTAAAAATGCTATATTTTGCTTCTGAGACGATACGGCCTCCATTTTTAATCTGAACTTTACCAAACTTTACCAGATTGTTAGTGTCAATACAAGCTCAGATAAGTTAAAAAACCAACCAGATCGAACCAGTAACAACGGAGTTATGGCCCTTGATTTAGTTAAAAATGCCATATTTTGCCTCGTTAAGACGTTAGGGCCTTTATTTTTGATCTGAACTTTACCAAACTTTAACAGATTGTTAATGTCAATGAAAGCTCGGACAAGTTCGAAAACCAGCCAAATCGGACTAGTAGCAGCGGAGTTATGGCCCCTGATTTCGTTAAATATGTTATATGTTGCCTTGTTAAGACGATTCGGCCTTCATTTTTCATCTGATCTTTACCAAACTTTACCAGATTTTTTTTTATTATCACTACTAGCCAAGTTCGAAAACCAGCCAGATCAAACCAGTAATGGCGGAGTTATGGCTCTTGATTTAGTTAAAAATGCTATATTTTGCCTCCTTAAGACAATAGTCACTTGCTTCATTGATGTTATAAGAGCCATATTAGCCAGTAGAGCGTCCACATGCCCTCTTGGGCCTCTTGTTTAATAATAAAAATACCAAAAACGCAGAATTTTGTCTAGGCCAAAAAGAAAAAGATGTGTGTTTCCTATTGCATGCTCTAAAAAAACATAGGGCAGGCATTTTTTTGCTGCTTTTTTTTGTTGCTATTTTTTTAGCAAGATAAAAGTTAATGATACAACGTGAAAGTTTCTCTGTGATGTCAGTTTACCTTGATATAAGATTGCGCCTGTTAAATTACGCGTTCTTGTTACAAATAAGACACTTCAAACATAGTTATACCACCAGTGCTCAGTGGATTACGGAAAATGTAGAATGGTGTTATGTTTCACTTTCATGATAAATTATTGTTCGGAACAAATTAAAGAAGAAGAGAAAAATAATTTTTACATAAAATGATTTAGGCTCAACTCCTTAAAAATAGGCTCGGTCGGGCCACCGGAAACACATCTATTTTTCTTTTTGGCCTTAGAAAAAAAGATAGCTAATATTAAATCTTTGAGGTACGATGGTCCATGGAACTGAAACGAGAAGCCTGGTACTCATTTATTTTCATTTTGATGAGTGCTGTACTCAAATACTTTAAATTATCTGGAGCACTGGGTATAGGTACAGAATATAAACCATCAGAGCTATGATTCTCACAGCCAGGACAGGAAAATTTGTTTCTGAGTTACTCGTCCTTCGTAATATTTGAATGGTCAAATTGATAATTTTTTGAAGAATTTACCTTCATGGCGAGAAGACGAGTGGAATTTTCGTGCCCTGAAAGCTAAATAAATTGGACTTCAATGCAACTTTTTAAATATCTGACGTTCAATGAAAAAAAAGATATTTGCTGCGTATGATGCTTGCCAAAAAAAAAAAATATAGAGAACTTATTCTTGTATTTTAAAGGGACACGCAGCAATCTTGATTTTTAAAACTATCGACGCCCCATTAGTTTTTCTTGCATTTGTTTAGTCACTAATATAAATTATATTGATATATTAATATTCAATATTTAACAAATTGTTTTTGCATTTAACTAACTGTTGACCGTATTGCACCAATAATATATTTAATCATATGGATGTAGAATAAGCAGAAAAAAATAAACCAAACATTTTATTTAATTAGATACAAACAGCTTTAAATTCAAACTGATACTGGGTTTAAAGTCAAAATAAATATAAAAAGATCGGACAGGGAAAGTAGCATTCAAGGAGGACAGTCAACCACAAAACACAGAAACAAACATGGAAACAGACAAACAAGAAGGCAAAAGTAATAATAAAAGTAAATGACATCACAAACACAAAAGGGTTGACAATAGGGCTACCGCCTTGGAACGGTCAGTAGCAAAGTAGGCCACTGGGGGTTTAAACCGGTTCTAGGGTGCACCAAACCTCACACTTACCCTACTGTCATCCCATTAAAACAGGACAGTGTAAATAAAGAAATCCCCGCCATGATCTAATCTCTAACCAACAAGGCAGCATCAATAGGCAATATAAGTAAAACACAAATATGCTCGTGTAAATATAATACAAAAAAACAATAGCCTAGAAAGCCACAATGAAGGTACTCAATGACTTGGCAGTAGCCAGAGCAGTAAGAGAATACACCATTAAGGGCACGACAAGAAAGATCATGGACAAACATCAAACGCCACCGTCCCAATGGGCTTTAGGTAGGCGTCATCATAGGGTCCACAGCCTGTCCGGTCATCGTACAATTAAAGAGGAAAGCATAGTGGCGAACTGTAAAAGGGTCCACCACCAAGCATGCAGTACGTTGCAAAAGATAGGGTCATAACCTCTTTTGATAAACTTTTTAACAAATTTAACAAAGATAGTATGAAAGTGATCATGACCAAGAATATTACGAAGTTTATAAATCACATCACCATAGAAGTCAGGTTGTGATAGATACTGGATTAATAAAACGAGACATTAAAACTTGAATGCTTGATAAAAACTTAAAGCTAATGCCACTATGTACTAGATTTCTACAATGCAAGTGCTCAGAACGCTTGACAATGCATTATTCACTTTGCACTGAAGAAACAACCACCTTAGCCAAAAAATCACTTAAGGTATCAATAGTGGGTACGTCCTGTCTGTCCGTCCGTCCATTAACTTTTACCTGAAAGCTGATTGTGACTAATAACTTTTGAACTTTGAAGTATAAGGTCTACAACAATGACACGTACACTTCTTCAGCATTATCCAATGAACACTTGTATCTGATAAAAGCCCATAACTCTCTTATTCATATTTTTTTTAATTATTCCCCTTTGAAAAAAAGGTTTAACCTCAAATGTAACCGTACCTTTTACAGGTTATTGTGGCTAATAACTTTCTCAGTATTAGGTGTACAACAATGAAACTTTGCACACATCTTCATCAGCATTCATGTAATGCATCTAATAAAGGCACATAGCTCTCTGATTTATATTTTTTAATTATTCCCCTTTATAAACGGTTAAATCTGGAATTTAACTTTCAAAGTATAAGATTTATAACAATGAAACTTTGTACATGTCTTCAATATGATCCAATGAAAGGTCCATTACTCTCACTCAGAATCATACA
The DNA here is from genome assembly GCA_037043455.1 of Cyrtodaria siliqua. Lineage (NCBI taxonomy): Eukaryota > Metazoa > Mollusca > Bivalvia > Adapedonta > Hiatellidae > Cyrtodaria > Cyrtodaria siliqua. The sequence goes on along the minus strand of JAWPHD010005484.1, from coordinate 7,517 downwards.
TTTTGAACGATTTCTCTTTGAAAAATGTTTAACCTGTTACATAACCTTTGCCTTTTACAAGTGATTGTGGATACTAACTTTCAAAGTATTACTGTCTACAACAATGAAACGACTTGAGTATATTCCCCACTAGGCGGTGCTCTTGTTATACTAAGTCAAATTGAGTATGTTAACCTTTTTCGATATTATCACAGAAACTGCTGGACAGAATTCAATGAAGCTTCATACATGTAATCGGTTTAAATAGATAGCATGCCAAGCTTAAGTAACATAACGCTGCATTTTGACAAAGTTATGCCCCTTTTTATACGCCCGTAGTGACGTATTATGTTATGTCTGTCTGTCCGATAACTTTTACCCGACAACTGGTTGTGACTAATAACTTTCATTTAGTATAAGGTCTACAATATTGAAAGCTAGTACACATCTTTTGACTGTTACTTGTGATACGCAGGCTTCATAATCCGCTGCTCCCAACTAAATTCCATTATGTTTATTTCGCTCTTCGGGGCATTTAATTTTATTAGATACTGGGACCATACGCCGTACGACATAGGGAAGCATATAACTCCATGTCCACCGCCGTATGCATGCCATCTTTGGGATGGTTAAAATTGTGTACTATTGATTTTATGAATATTGAGTTCTGCTCAACCCGGGGCTAGAGGGCGTGAGCGGTAGCTAGCATATTTCACTACCGCTCATGAACAGTCTCAATCAAACCGAGACTGCAATATTTCATATGTGTCGTGCTCGGCCGTTTTTAAAGTTTCTAATAACTCTCTCATTCATACTGTTTGAATTATTTCCCTTCGCAAATGGTTTAACCTGGTAGTTGTGGCTAATAACTTTCAAAGTATTACATGTAGGTGTACAACAATGGAACTTTGTACACATCTTCAGCTTGAACTTGTCTATAACTTTCTGATTGATATTTTTTTTAAATTATTTCCCTTTGAAAAAGGTTTAACCTGGAACTTAACCTTGCCAATTTTGGGCGTATATGTATCGCTAAGCGGTGCTCTTGTTTATGATTTTTATTCGCCAATTCAATTTTCTTTTGCCTAAGACTAACTGGCGAAAACTTAGTGCGAGCCTAGATTGTGCATGTTCACCATCTCTGGATACGGAAAAAAATATATGTATGAAACTTGGAAGTTTTTTTTTGTTCGGCGTACTTTTAAAATTGCAACAGGCTTATGTTTGACAATCCCAAATTTATATTTTTTTTTTTCAAATTTAATAATTGAATTTTAACCCACAATGGCTTGCATCCAGAAATAACATGCTGTTGAGTTTTAATTTCAAACCACAATGTATAAAGTGTATGTGTGTTTTACAACAATACTATGACGAATCAGTTTGGCTTTAAATTCTTTTGTTTTTAAATGCTATTTTCAGTACACCCATGCGTGCAGTTTGCTTATACAGTTTGTCACAGTGTCGGTGCCCAGACTCGAGCATTAACATCTTTCCCAGCCTTCGATGAATGGCAATGATTAATGGATTTTTGAACATGACATGTAAGTTGATTCTCACATATAACTAGCACTCCTTTCTATTTAGTTTCAGACCTAGAGGTTATAATAGCGTAAATGAGTCTCCATTGCCCTTCCATAGTAAAGTTAGAATGTTGACAAACGCTAAAACTCAAACCTGGTTAGAATTCTGGGAAACTTACTTTATCATAAAAATAAACATGTCTGCTATTAAACATCAACAATGATCAACAATCATTTAATAATTGGAATTCCAAACCAGGCAGCAGATAAAATTAAACTTATTCAGAATATGTTTCACAAATTTCTTTGGAGTAACACCAAAGACAAAATAAAAAGAACCATTATAACACAAGATCATGAATTTGGAGGGCTTAGAATGATTGATATCGATAAGTTCATATCAGAGTTAAAAATAACCTGGATTCGCAGACTTTTCCAGACGGAAAACAAATATACTCACCTTATAAAAACTATTTGTCCAATATTCCATAACTTTGCTACTTACGGTTCAGATTATGTTAAAATTAACTTAAATAAAATACACAATTTATTTTGGAAGGATGTTCTAACAAGATATATAACATTTGAAGATCAAGTGAAACCAATTTCATGGCAACAGTTCCATTCAGTAACAATATGGTATAATCCGAAAATTAAGGTCGGCGGTTCCAGTGTTGTATACAGAAGATGGCTTGCAGGAGGAATAGTATTTGTCAATGATTTGTTAAACTCAAGGAAATCTTTTTTCTTACAGAGAATTTACACAGCGTTATGATATACGGTCTAACTTCCTGGAATATGAAGGTCTCATTAATGCTATTAGAAACTACTTAGTAAAATTCAACTTAATACATCTACCAAGTAATAGTTCTAATCCCTTGCGCCCATTGACCCTTGCACTTATCCTAAAACACGAAAAAGGATGTAGATTCATTTATGATATTTTGAATGTAAAACATATTTACCCATTATCACTAAGAAAATGGAGAAATGAGGTTATAACGGAACCAAACTATAAATTTGAAAAACTGTATGCAATACCTTTTAAAATAACAAAAGACCCTAAATTACATTGGCTACAGTATAGAATCAATCATAGGATTTTGGGAACAAACTACCTACCGACTAAATTGAATATTCTAGATAACAATATGTGCAGTTTTTGCAATATTTTACCTGAAACCATTCATCACTTATCCTGGAAATGTGAAGTTGTATTTCGTATGTGTCGTGCTCGGCCGTTTCCAAAGGTCCATTATCATACTTTTTGTAAATACATTTTGGACAGATCTGATAATATTCATCAGAAATAACTGTAATATAGACTTGGTAAACTGGTCAGAAACAGATATCTTGTTTGGAAATAATAAATTTGATGTTGTTTTAAACAAAATACTCTTGCAAGCCAAACTATTTGTATACCAACAAAAAATGCAAAAACAAAGACCGTTGTTAAATGTTTTTACAAAACACATAAAAAAAATTATATAAAGTTGAAAAATGGATAGCATATAAAAATTTAAAAGTAGAAATATTTGAAGCCATCTGGAGTCGTTATCTCAATATTGGTAGAACATGGAACCAGAGATAATTATTTACTATATGTATGTGCAAATTAAACTTATATTTAATTAACACATTTGATAGCCTAGGGACACCAATTTACTCTTTTGAGAAGTAGAACACTAATGTTTTCTTCTTTGTTTTTTTTTCTAAATTATTATTTTCATAAATATTGATGCTTTAAAAACTATTTTGTACAGCGGTTTAACAAAACCCTTTTTTGGGGGAAAAATTAAATAAATCATTCATACATATTTCCTGTGGTAGATAGTGTGACAACTAAATTGTCATGTCCTCAGCTCAAATGGCATCTCAAATCTCTCTTTCTACTTTTCTACAGTTAATGCTTTGTATGAGTACTATGTAAGATGAAAACTGTTTAAATTTACCCGCTTATTTATACTCAATTTAAATATTATGTTATATGTTAGATTGTACCTTAAACTACTTAACATGTACAAGTCAAGAGAAACAATGTATATGTTTTGTTTCTTTGGCTTAAAATGGCTATGCCGCCAACAACAGCCAAATTTTACATCGTAAGTACACCGTTTCGGAGCCTACTGACGTCGAGGTATATGCATTGCTTGCACATTTTCAAAGTCCGAATTCTAAAGACACCATGTAAACGGTTTAACCAACCAGACTAGACCCCGAAGGTGGAAAGTCTAAATTAAAAGTTACTCGTGCTTGGTTTTGCGCATAGTTAATCGCGGGCGTTTTTTTGGAACCCGTGAATAAACATTTTCTATTAATCGGTGCATATGACCTTGGGCACCAGGATAGATTTTTTATAACAAATGTGCTGTTGCTTGGCGGATTAAAAATCTTTTTAACAGGGTAACAAAACAAAATGTTAAATAATAATTATATAAAATAATATATTGATATAATAACTACTGTTACAATAGATGTAGTCAATATTATCTACTTTTATGAATGATGCATTTTATAATATAATGAATATGTAATGAATGATTTGAAAAATAAAAATAAATAAAAATAAAAATATTTATCTGTTTAAACCCCTGGGATCCCATGGAACCCAAATTCTGATAGCCCTTAAAATGTGTCTATTTCATATCAAATTTTGCGTGTTAGCTGTGTTTACAGGTATCTCTTACATTTCTTATCCTAGCTGAACTAAATTTGGGAATTGGTTTCCTTATAGTATGTTGTAAAGGGTTGGGTAAGTAATTTTGTTTTCTGCAAATTCTGGTGGCCCATAAAATGTGCAATAAAGGCAGATTAAGGTTTGCATGTAAGCATGTATATATAATTTTGATTTGGGATTTCTTATAGCATTATGCATCTTATACTTCACCCATATTGGGGCATGGGCTCCCTCCTCCAACCCCTGCCTCCACCACCCCCACCCCCTCCACCCTTTGTTATTATTATTATTTTTTTTTTTTTTTATATATTTCTGTGTTTAGTCAATTTTTACACATAGCTTCTTACACATATATATATGATGCCCCCTCCTCCTTCCCCCACTACTACCCCCCACTCGAAACTGGAATATTTTTTATTTATTTTTTACATATTTCTGTGTTGTTTTGGTCAATACTTACAGACAGCTATTCCCCCTCCCCACTCCCTCCCTCCCACCCTCACACAGACACACTCTCGAAACCGGAATATTTTTATTTGATTTTATTTTTTTACATTTTCCCGTGTTTTGGTCAATTCTTACACATAGCTTCTTACACATATATGTTGTCCCCTCCTCCCCACCCCCTGCCTCTCCACCGCCCCCTCCCCCCCCCCACCCTCACACAGACACACTCTCGAAACTGGAATATTTTTATTTGATTTTATTTTTTTACATTTTCCGTGTTTTGGTCAATTCTTACACATAGCTTCTTACACATATATGTTGTCCCCTCCTCCCCACTCCCTGCCTCTCCCCCGCTCCCCCCGCTCCCCCCACTCCCCCCACTCGAAACTGATTTTTTTTATTTTTTTAAAATATTTCTGTGTTGTTTTTGTCAATTCTTACACATAGCTATGTTGCCCCCTCCCCCTCCCTTCCCCTCCATGCCCCACTCGAAACTGGATTTTTAAAATATTTTTTTACATATTTCTGTGTTGTATTGGTAAATTCGTACATAGCTTCTTACACATATATGTTGTCCTCCCCACCACCCACCTAACCCCGCCTCTCCTCCACCCACCCCACCCCACTCAAAACTCGATTATTTTTTATTTATTTTTTACTTATTTCTGTGTTGTTTTGGTCAATTCTTACATAGCATACTCTTATTACACATATATGTTGCCCCCACCCCAACCCCACCCCCACCCCCAACCCCACCCCGTCTCGCCTCCACCCCCACCCACACTCAAAACTCGATTTTTTAATTCTCTTTTTTTTTTACATATTTCTGTGGTGTTTTGGTCAATTCTTACACATAGCTATGTTGCGCACACCCCAACCCCACCACCCTCCCCTCGAAACTGGAATGTTCTTATTTTATTTTTATTTTTGTCTCGCCTTTTCGAAGAAAAAAGACATATGTGTTGCTTTTCCGGCGGCGGCGGCGTCAACATTCAAGTTTTGCGTTTAGGTCATTTTCTCACAAACTGTATGCACTAGACCTTTCAAACTTTGCTTATAGTTGTATCATGGGTGGTACATCGCAACGTGACAAAGCAAATGTAGAAGTGACCTTGACCCTCCAAGCAAAGGGCAGATAACGTACTAAATTTTAGGTTCAACTTTTGCGTTTAGGTCACTTTTTCGCAAACTGTATGCACTAGACCTTTCAAACTTTGCTTATAGTTGTATCATGAGTGGTACATGGCAACGTGATAAAGCAAATGTGGAAGTGACCATGACCCTCGAAGCAAAGGGCAGATAACTTAATAATTTTGAGGTTCAACTTTTGCGTTTAGGTAACTTTTTCACAAACTGTATGCACTAGACCTTTAAAACTTTGTTTATAGTTGTATCTTGAGTGGTACATCGCAACGTGACAAACAAATGTGGAAGTGACCTTGACCTTCCAAGCAAGGGCAGATAACCTTATAACTTTTACCTTCAACTTTGGCGTTTAGGTCACTTTTTCACAAACTGTAGGCATTAAGACCTTTCAAACTTTGCTTATGTATCTTGAGAGGTACATTGCAACGTGACAAAGCAAATGTGGATGTGACCTTCACCATCCAAGCAAAGGGCAGATAACTTTAATTGTTACATTAACATCACTTTCTCATGAACTCGAATTATGCACTAGATGTTTTAAACCTAATTTATAGCTTAATCTTTGGAAGAAACATATTCTATTTTGACATAGTTGTGTTTTCGGTAGAGCATCCTTATTTTTGATGACAGTGGAGTTATGGCCCTTGATTTAGTTAAACATGCTATATTTTGCCTCGTTAATATGATAGGGCTTTCATTTTTCATTTTTCATCTGATCTTTATGATGTTTTACCTTTTTTTTATGATTAGTAAATTTATTTATTTATTTATTTTTTTAATAGATAAATATATTTTTTCATATATTTTTTTATTTTTAATTTTTTTTTTTTTAATTTTCTTACGTCATTATTATTATTTTTTTTTTATGTTAACGCCGTGTTAGCACCAGTTTCGAGAGTGTGTCTGTGTGAGGGTGGGGGGGGAGGGGGCGGTGGAGAGGCAGGGGGTAGGGAGGAGGGGACAACATATATGTGTAAGAAGCTATGTGTAAGAATTGACCAAAACACGGAAAAATGTAAAAAAATAAAATAAAATAAAAATATTCCGGATCGAGAGTGTGTCTGTGTGAGGGTGGAGGGAGGGAGTGGGGGGGGGGGGGATAGCTGTCTGTAAGAATTGACCAAAACAACACAGAAATATGTAAAAAATAAATAAAAAATATTCCAGTTCGAGTGGGGGGTAGTAGTGGGGGAAGGAGGATGGGGCAACATATATATATGTGTAAGAAGCTATGTGTAAAAATTGACTAAACACAGAAATATATAAAAAATAATAATAATAATAATAATAACAAAGGGTGGAGGGGGTGGGGTGGTGGTGGAGGCAGGGGTTGGAGGAGGGAGCCCATGCCCCAATATGGGTGAAGTATAAGATGCATAACGCTATAAGAAATCCCAAATCAAAATTATATATACATGCTTACATGCAAACCTTAATCTGCCTTTATTGCACATTTATGGGCCACCAGAATTTGCAGAAAACAAAATTACTTACCCAACCCTTTACAACATACTATAAGGAAACCAATTCCCAAATTTAGTTCAGCTAGGATAAGAAATGTAAGAGATACCTGTAAACACAGCTAACACGCAAAATTTGATATGAAATAGACACATTTTAAGGGCTATCAGAATTTGGGTTTCATGGGATCCCAGGGGTTTAAACAGATAAATATTTTTATTTTTATTTATTTTTATTTTTCAAATCATTCATTACATATTCATTATATTATAAAATGCATCATT